>CM050436.1:459496-499496 GCA_027564155.1 Gymnocypris eckloni scoliostomus
TCTAATGATTTTTTACATAACAGAAACATTAATAATTTTGACTCATAATGGATTGTTGGCTATTGCTACAAATATACCTCAGGTTTTGTGCTCCAGGGTCACATATACTGTCTATAAAATATAGATATAAAACATGTCAACTGTTTTTGTAGCTCTGGTAAGTAATGTTAGTTTAGATGATAAAGAGCGCCACCTGCAGACTGTCAGAGGAATACACCACTGACTCCTCTGCTGGATGAGAATGATTAAACACACGATTCTCCTTTCATTTAAAGTCTATAGAGTCCATTCAGGTAAAGTGGGCCGTTCACGCTTGATTGTACTGTACTCAAATGGTTCACACGTTCAGAGCATAACAATGGCTGTTAATTAAAGGGACACTAAATGATCAAATAGTATTGGTTAATGCAATGTGACACATCTCAGAGGAGGACTGTGTCATGGTGAAAGGTCTTTGACAGAATATCTTATTTGTAATAAGGTTGCTCTCTTAAATATAAACATTACCGTGACAGTTCCTGCTTTATTCAATGCTACCATCATCAGGGAATACAATGCAATTAATATATACGTAAACGCATTCGTTTTCTTGTAAGGTGTTGAAACATTGCTGGCCCACTTTGTCTGAATGTGTTCAGGTAAAGTGGGCCGTGATTTAACCTTCAATAAATCTACCTAAATTCATTAAATAAATGAACATTCACTGGATATTTTATAGTCGGCATGTATAATTACTTGTATTGCGTCTGCAGTCAGGAAACTCAAGTCAGAGATGGGAGAAAGAATGAGAGAATACGTTTATGAAGTTCAATCTGTGGAGTGAAGAAAGGGTGAGAGGAGAAAATATAGATGTAGAGTATAAAGATTTAAAATATGGACACAATTCAAATTGTTTAAAATGCTTAGAGAGCATATGTTTTATCATGTTAAATGATCATATATATTTTAGCCTAGTTGTGTTATAGTCACATGTATTGTAGAGTTTATTAATATTCTGATATTCAGATTTCATCAAATTTAATGTCAACACAACATGTTCTTCCTTTGGATTTACACATGCTTTATTTGACTAATAACCTGTAGGTTATATCTTGTTTTGGGTTTGTTAAATATGTTTGTCTGATCATATGTGTTAATAAATCATGCATTTTTAATTTAGATGCAGAATAATGTTCGATAATGGCCCACTTTACCTTAAAATAAATGTGTCTGGAGTACACGACCTCAAAATGTTTATCTTTTTATATGAGCACTTTATATGAACTGTATTTAAGATGAAATATTATAGCTGGACCTTAAAGTTAACAAAAATAAAACAAATCTATAGATATCTAAATTACACGTTTTACAAAGGTGGCCCATTTCATCTTTCATCCTATATTAATTGCAGAAATGTGTATCATTTGAGTTATTAACTAAATACATTTTTAAGATAAAATCTTAGATGAAGCCAACATGTACAAAATACAAAGTATTAAAATAATAGTTCACCTGTAAATACTGAGATAATTATGATCCGAGATTAAGATGAGTTTGTTTCTTCATCAGGTTTGGAGAAATGTCTCAGCAATGGATGCTCTGCAGTGAATGGGTGCCGTCAGAATGAGAGTCTGATAAAAACATCACAATAATCTACAGTCCATCAGTTATCATCTGGAGAAGACAAATCCAGCATTAAGATGTTCTCTTTCATAGGTAACTCAACGCTGCGTGGACTTCACGCTTTGGGAACGCCTCTTGCGTGACCGATGTCTGAAACCCTATAGAATCACGAAAATTCATTGGCTGATGGCGCGACGCCGTCTCTGACGCAATCACGTCGTCAGCTTATACTGGCGAACGCGCCATCCACTCCTCAGATTTCTCTGCCTTCACGAAGCGGTCACATTACCCTTCGTTGTTGCGATTTTCTGGCCCAACTTATCTTCTGCGATCATCCATCTGCACTTCGGCGACTGCCTCAGTGGAACTTTGTTCTCCTCGCGGTGAAGTGCCATGGAGTTTCGCCGCTGTCAACCGCCGTGCACGCGTTTCGTCGCTCGCGAAGACCCACACAGTAAGTGCATTAAGTGCTTGGGGTTTTCGCATGCACGTGACGCGGTTTACGGGACCTCGAAATGCAAGATTTGCGAGGATTTCCGTCTCATAACCCTCCGCTCTCGGCTTGAGGATTGGGAGAGGGAATCCTCCATTTTTCCTCGTCGCGCATCGAGCTCCTCCGCGGCCCCTCGTGAGATTGCGGCCTCTCGTGAAGCCACGACCTGGGGTTCGGATGTCGAGCTCGAGGAGATGGAGAGTGAGCAGACAGGCCTCGCCTTTTCTCTCCCTCCCTCTCCCGAATTCGCCAGTCAAATTCTTGCATGATTTTCTGTTTCCTAGGCCGAGGGCACGTGATACCATTTCCTTCGGGCTAGATGATATTCTGCACACAGTAGCCTCCGACTCGGGCCTGCTTTAGCAGATGCTCTCCCGCCTAGCGGCCAGGAGGCGCGGCCTTCAGCGGCCTACTCCGAGCTTGTGGACGTGCTTTCGCGCGCCACCGAGAAGCTCGCGCTGGATTGGCCCGATGAGCCCCGAGAGTCCCGAGCTTCGAAACTCGACGAGTGGTTTCTCAGCGGTGCACATTCCAAGCCTGAAAGGAGGAAGCTGCCATTTTTCAGCAATCTGCATCGTGAGATCGCCGGATCCTGGAAGCAGCCATTTTCCTCTCGCCTTACTAACGCGGCGGCCGCTGACTTCACCAACCTCGTGGGTTCTGTGGAGCAGGGTTACACTGCCATGCCGGTGGTCGAGGATACTTTGGCCTCCCATCTTTCACCCTCTTTGGCTCCTTCCTGGTAGTCCCGCCCCCTCCTCCCTTCCAAGCCGTGTAGGACCACTTCCGCTCTTATCGGGAAGTCCTACATCGCGGCCGGTCAGGCAGGTATGGCCCTCCACACAATGTCCATCCTTCAGGCCTACCAGGCGGACGTCCTGAAGGAGATGGACGAAGGGACTGGCTTGACTCCTGAAGCCGTGAAGGAGCTACGCAGAGCCACTGACTTGGCTCTGAGAACCACCAAGCACACCGCACGTGCCGTGGGGTGCTCTTAGCGCTGTGGTGGATAAGTTCTGCTCAGTCAAAACGCAGTCGGCTGCTCTCAAGCAATTCATGCCGAGGAGATCAAGGGACTATTCTACTCCCTCCTCTTCTGTGTCTAGGGAGCAGTCGCTCCCCAGAAAGGAGCCCTCTGGCGGTGGAGCCCAGGCCACGCGCCCTTCCCCCACTACGGTTTGGGGAGCCCGTGGCCAGTCTTTTCCCCGCCAACAACCACGCAAGCGGGTTAACCTGAAGCGGCCCAACAGGCCTGCCGCTTCGGCTAATCCGGGTCGTTCCTGACCTTCGGGTCGGAATGAGGAGAGCCGTTTCACCGTTACGGGGCGAGGTCAGACCGCGGAAGCGTTTCTGCCCGCCCAGAACGCGCTCTCCTCACTTAAATCTGTCACAGCCACCCTTCGAGGCTTGGTGTGCAGATCTAGTTCACCCTCATTTTTACTCGGGCTGGCAGTTGGGGGACGCGTCTGTCTTTCCCCCTTTGCAGCCCGTCCATTCGCCGCCAGCGGGCCGCATGTTAGGAGACACAACTGTTTCTCTACTGCAGTGTACGGAACCCGTGCCGGCCACCCGTCAGTCCAGCACTTCTCTCTCCATCATCCTGAACAAGGACGCCGAGGGCTCTACTTCACGGTGGAGGGTGCCGCTGCTTCCAGGCCTTCTCGACACCCCATCTCAGGTATGTCTTCCCTTACACGACACTCTGCTTCCTCTATCTCACTTCCTTCACGAATGGGAGCGTCTACCGGGGGTATTGCTGTGGGTTCTACGCACAATTCGGTCCGGCTACACTCTTCAGTTTGGGAAAAATCCCCCCCGCTTCGACGGGGTTCACCTGACAGTAGTAAACAGCGCCTCCAAGGCCTCTGTTCTACAATAGGAACTTTCCTCCCTCCTACATAAAGGAGCAATAGAGGAAGTACCGCAGTCGGACGTCGAATAAGGGTTCTTCAGCCGCTACTTCCTCGTTCCAAAGAGGGACGGCGGCTTGAGGCCTATTCTGGATCTACAGCGTTTGAATTTTTCCCTCTACGAAGGGAAATTCAAGATGCTGACGATAAAAACCATCATGTCTCAGGTCCAGGAGGGGGACTGGTTTGTCACCATCGACCTAAAGGATGCGTATTTTCACATCCAGGTCGTTCAAAGACACAGGAGGTTCCTTCGGTTTGCCTTTGGAGGGAAGGCTTACCAATACAAGGTCCTGCCCTTCTGCCTGGCTTTGGCGCCGAGAACGTTTACAAAATGCATGGATGCTGCACTGGCCCCTTTGAGGCTCCAGGGCATTTGTGTACTAAACTATCTGGACGATTGGCTCATTCTGGCTCACTCCAGGGAGCTAGTGAGTCATCACAGGGATATTGTTCTCGCCCACATCCATTCTCTTGGCCTCAGGATAAACGCCAAGAAGAGTGTGCTCCTCCCATCTCAGCGAACCGTGTTTCTGGGGGTTCGTTTGGATTCCGTTCAGATGCAGGCCCGTTTGGCTCCTGCCCAGATACCCGATCTTACAGCATGTCTGGCCCGCTTCAAGCTAGGCCACCATGTCTCTGTAGGTACCTGCCGCAGGCTGTTAGGCCTCATGGCAGCGGCCTCCCCTGTGTTGCCCCTAGGGTTGCTTCACATGAGGCCGTTCCTTTGGTGGATGAAGGAGCTGAGGTTACACCCCACTGTACCAGCTACTCGCCTTATCAGGGTGTCGCGCAGTTGCTGTCGACCCCTTTTAATGTGGCAAGACCCCGTTTTTCTTCGGAGCGGGGTGAGAATGGATGCGATCCACCGTCACCATATGATCACGACGGACGCATCAATGACAGGCTGGGGCGCGGTCTTCGAAGGCAGACCGGCGAGCGGGGAGTGGAAAGAAGAGTTCCTCTCTTGGCATATAAACTGCCTGGAACTCAGGGTTGTCTTCCTGGCTTTGAAGTATTTTCTCCCCGTTCTCGGGGGGAATCATATCATAGTCAGGATGGACAATATGGCGGTTGTGTCCCACATAAACCGTCAAGCAGGTTCACGGTCGCGCACCCTGGATAGGCTTGCACGCCGTCTTCTCCTTTGGTCCCAAGACAAGTTCCTCTCTTTGAGGGCGGTTCACGTTCCGGGAATACTGAACCTTGCGGACGATTTTCTGTCGAGACAGAAGCTCAGGCCGGGGGAATGGATGTTGAACCGTCAGACGGTATCCCAGATCTGGGATCTGTTTGGCAAAGCGGAGGTGGACCTCTTTCATCAAGAGTCATCCCAGTGCCCGCTCTGGTTCTTCCTGCATTTTCTCGACGACTCTGGGCATAGATGCGTTTGCCCACCCTTGGCCGAATGTCAGTCTGTACGCGTTTCCGCCAATAAAGCTGATTCCGGCAGTACTATGCAGAGTGAAGGTGAGCGGTGCCCGTCTCCTTCTCATAGCCCCATTCTGGCCCTCCCAGACCTGGTTCTCGGAGCTAACTCCCCTCTTGTATCGGTCTCCTTGGGAGATTCCGATCAGGCGGGACTTACTGTCCCATCTTCAGGGCAAGATCTGGCATCCTCAGCCAGAGCTCTGGAAGTTGTGGGTATGGCCCATACAGGGCCAAGGGCTGTGATTGATGGTTTGCCTGCCGAAGTTCAGGAAACCATAGCCAGTGCCAGAGTCCCCGCTATTAGGAAGCTGTACTCTTCCAAGTGGGGCATCTTTGAGTCCTGGTGTTTGACTTGTGCAATTGACCCAGTTAACTGCCCTGTTGGTCCAGTGCTGGAGTTTTTGCAAGAAAGGCTGACAGCGGGAGCGGCTGCTACCACCCTTAGGGTTTACGTAGCGGCCATTGCAGCTCGGAGAGAGCTGGATGAGATCCCCTTGGGGAGGCATCGGATGGTTTCCGCCTTTATGTGTGGGGTCGGACGCCTTAGGCCAGTTCGCCCCACGGCAGTTCCTTCTTGGGACTTGTCAGTCGTCCTCGAAGGCCTAGTGACGGCCCCTTTCGAGCCCCTAGAGTCAGCTTCGGAGCGAATACTGACTCTTAAGGTTGCTCTTTTGCTGGCGATTACGTCACTAAAAAGAGTTGGAGATTTGCAGGCTTTCTCTGTTAGTGAGACATGTATGGACTTTGCCCCGGGTCTAGTCAAAGTTACCCTGCGGCCTAGGCCGGGTTACATTCCCAAGGTCTTGTCTACATCGTTTAGATCTCAGGTGGTCACGCTTCACTCTTTCCATCCTCCTCCCTTTGCTTCAAGTGAGGATGAGAGACTCCACATGCTCTGCCTGGTCAGGGCATTGAAGCTGTATGTGGATCGCTCCAAGGTTTGGAGAATTATTTTTTATGTCTAAAACACTGTTTTTAATGATGTTCTAATCAGACTCTCATTCTGACGGCACCCATTCACTGCAGAGCATTCATTCATTGACTCTCATTCTGATGGCACCCATTCACTGCAGAGCATCCATTGACTCTCATTCTGACGGCACCCGTTCACTGCAGAGCATCCATTGACTCATTCTGACGGCACCCATTCACTGCAGAGCATCCATTGACTCTCATTCTGACGGCACCCATTCACTGCAGAGCATACATTGCTGAGACATTTCTCCAAACCTGATGAAGAAACAAACTCATCTGCATCTCAGATGGCAAATTTACAGTTTTTGGTTGAAGTGTTCCTTTAATATTAATAAGAATGTGGTTGTAATGGTCATAACTGAGGACATTGAGCAGCAGTAATTATTATTTAAGTATATATTAGAGTTAGCGGTTTTAACTGAACTCAGAAAGTCTTTTGTGCAGTCAGAATGCAGTTTTTCTGGATCTAAACAGACACCTGGAGACTCTGGACAGACCGTATAGAGGCTGGGACACAATTCAACTGGATTTGCCTAAATTAATTTCCAAGAGCTCTTGCATATGAATTGAAACTAAAAGTTGGTCGGCAGCTGGATCCGTGGCCACTTCTTTAGAGAGACCCAGTATAATAATGAAACCAACCGAACGCATCAGTGCTGGAATAAAGCAGCAGAATAAAGAGCCAGCCACTAATTACAGTATCAGAATCCACTCATAATTAACTGTCAAATTAGATCAATGAAGCTGAATTACTTCAAAATGATTTAGTAAACTCCTCTCCAATAAAGAAAGCCTGAAATTAACATAAGCACAATAATCTGTTAAAGACAGACACTGAACATGGTTCGTTTTGGCTGAATAATGACCAGACGCTGGTGATTTTAGTGTATGTTTTTAATAGTTAATACCAGAGGACTGATATACACAGAGATTAAAAAGTGAGATCAACGCAGCAGGAATAACTATAAAAACTCAAACCTCCATATGTTTATACAAGTATTCATCCGGTATTAAACAAAACAGAAATCGTTGTCAAATAAAGGTTAAACTGCACCCGGGTGAACTTTAGATGTGTTCTTTGAGAAATGATCATACAGTCAGCTGCTGCACAAGATCAAATCGTCTGTGAATATGTAGAACCGTATATTTCTTAACTGCGTTATTTATGAATCAATATTTTTTGTCATTCAGCAGAAAATAAATCTAAACATGCTTAAAACAAAACTAATGTTTAGTCTGTTTCCTCAAAATGTTTTTAAAAAGCCAATTTGATTAAAAACAATATGTAAATAAATGTTACGTGCGTGCACACACACACACACACACACACACACACAAAGACTCTCTCTCTCTCACACACACACACTCTCTCTCTCACACACACACACACACAGACTCTCTCTCTCTCACACACACACACACACACACACCCACATCCACACACACACACAGAGACACACACACACGCATGCACGCACGCACGCACACACACACACACACACACACACACACACACACACACAATTATGCATCCAGTACTTTTCAAAAGTGTGGAAACTTTACTGTTTTTAATTACATCTTTTCTGCTCACCATAGTTGCATCTATTTAATAAAAAATACAGTAAAAACAGTAAAATTGTGAAATATTATTATAATCTAAATCAGCTGTTTTCTATGTGAATATGTGTTAAACTGTAATTTATTTCTGTATTTTCAGCATCATTACTGCAATCTTCAGTGTCAGATGATATTCAGAAATCATAATAATAATAAAAAATTAAACCTGTAATAATATTTTACGTTCTCTAAAAACAAAGTGTAATATCTTCTTTTTGACAATGATGTTTATATATTTCACTGGAAAATAAGACAAATAATGTTGATTAATTTGATAGAAACTAAAGTGAAGCATCGTTTGTGATGATCTGATTGTGTATTTCAATCTGAAGGAATCATAACCAGCTGCTTTTCTTTGATCAAAAGCAGATATTTCGGTTTATTAAAGTCAAATCAAACATGTAAAATCAGCTGAATTTGTCCTCATCATCATCCTCGTGATTTCAAGGCATCTGAAGCGACTCCCAGTGTTTGACATGACAACATTATTCCCATGGATGAAGCTATTTAATAAACGACAAGTTATTAAAAAGTGAATATGCTTGAACACATGTGAGCCTGGAGCACAGAAGCAGTCATAAGCAGCACAGCAATAGCCAACAATACATTGTATGGGTCAAAATTATACATTTTTATTTTATGACAAAAATCATTAGATATTAAGATCATGTTCCATGAAGATATTTCCTACTGTAAATATATCAAAACTTAATTATTGATTAGTAATATGCATTGCTAAGAACTTCATTTAAACAACTTTAAAGATGATTTTCTCATATTTAGATTTTTTTGCACCCTCAGATTTTCAAATATTGTCCATGCATCAATGGAAATATGATTTATTCATCTTTCAGATGATGCATGAATCTCAATCGCTCCCGTATGACTGGTTTAGTGCTGCAGGGACACATTCATCTCTGTGTTCATCACTCAAGCGTACGGCGTGGTCAGACGATGCTGAACTGATAGTCATGGCTGTAGTGTTAAAGGTCAAGAGGTCACGGCAGGTCGTCACGGCCGTAGTTTATAGGCTGCAGCTGCTTGACCACATAGTCTGCGATCTCGCGCGTCCCAGCGGCCACGACCCGTCGGGACATGAGGTCAAGCGCGCCTCCTGCACAAACCAAGAAGAAGAAGAGGAGTTCACTAACGAAGCACTGACTCTATAAAACACCTGCAGGCTGCGTCGTTAGCATTTCATGATCTTAATGAGGTCATTCATATTGACTTTCTTTTGATTGCTACATTACAAGCTTTTTATATTGTCTGATGCTGTTAAAAAATTAAATGCAGAAGTTACTAAATTCAAGAAATTTAATGAAATGAATCACAAATTACTTCTTAAAGCATGTATTTTGTAATCTGATGTGAAAAGTAAAAGGACGACACAAAACTGATTTTTTTTTATTTATTATTTTTGTTTATATGTTTGTTGTTTTATATATATATATTTTTTTTAATGTTGACTTTTTATTTTTGGGTCTTTATTTTTCCAGTATTTCGTTCTAGTTTATATTAATTTTTTTTACATATCTTTATTATGTTGTGTTATATTTGCTTACCAATTTATTTATTTACTTATTGTTTTATATTATGTTATGTGTTTAGTTTATAGCTGTGTGAAAGGGACTTTTATTGGACTTTCTTTCTGGTACAGCTGTCTGCCAGTCGGTTGATTTCACAGTATGTCATCATAACTATATTTTTAACCCAGTTTAATCATCACACAAATGAAATATGACAATCTGGGCATGAATACAACAGCATCGCTGTACACACGAACGACTGCATCAGCTGGATAAGAGAACATGTAGACTGTGAGGAAATCTCTGGTGTGTGAAGCGATATTCCTTCAGGACCCTCGTCTCTCTCTGACCGCATGCTCACCACCGAACCGGCCCCATAACAAAGCCTCTCTGTGTCGCTTCACACACAGAACCATGCTGTGCACCGTCCCACCACAACACACACAGACACGCACGCACGCACAGACAGACACGCACGCACGCACAGACAGACACAGACACAGACACGCATGCACAGACACACACAGACACAGACACGCACGCATTTGCACAGACAGACACGCACGCACAGACAGACACAGACACGCACGCACAGACACACACACACACACACACACACACACACACACACACACACACACACACACACACACAGACACAGACACGCCGCCGCACTGAGACAGACGACACGCACGCACAGACAGACAGACACAGACACACAGACACACACACACACACACACACAGACACAGACACGCACGCACAGACACACAGACACACACGCACAGACACACGCACGACACGCATGCGCGCACAGACACACACAGACACGCACAGACAGACACGCACGCACGCACAGACACGCACGCACAGACAGACACAGACACGCACGCACACAGACACGCACAGACACACACACACAGACACGCACGCACAGACACGCACAGACACGCACGCACGCACAGACACACACAGACATACACACACACACACACACGCATGCACAGACATGCACGCACACAGACATGCACGCACACACACAGACATGCACGCACGCACAGACACACACAGACACACACACAGCACACACACACACACGCACACACAGACACATACAGACACACACACACACACACACAGATACACACACACACACACACACACACACACACACACACCACTTGAGACATTTACTATTTTTATTTATTCATTCATTCATTCTTTTTTTATTTTGAGTTGTATTAATTTAAATGATATATTTTATTTTAGTTTCTTATTCATTCATTCTTTTTTATTTTATTTTTATTGATTTATCTTTATAATTTAATTATTGATTCTTTTTGATGTACTTTATTGCATTATCTTTTATTTATTTATTGAATGAATTCATCTATAGGTCAGAATTATAAAGCGTTTTAAACTATGAGAACTAATTTTTCTAATCTTAATGCATTTTATGCACAACAGATTTACCAAATCTAACCTAAACTAAAATGATTAAAATGTAAAAACCACACTAAATATGATTAAATAGCTATAAAACAAACTCTTGTTTAACGTATTGCACATGCAGCTTTTACTATAGCACCTTTCACAGCACTATTCATATGTGCAGTGACCACTAATATTAGCACCCTTGATAAATATGAGCAAAGGCGGATATGAAAATGAATCTGTATTATTTATCATTTTGATCGATTACTCAAAAAATGCACAAAATTCTAACCTATCATTGAAGTACCTATATATCTTGATTGACAGATGTCTCGTCCAATCAGCGGCGAGTCATCTATTCCCAAACCTATGGCGCGTCCTCAAACTATACCTACCTTTTCCGGTTTGTCTGATTTGTCGTTGTGTTTTCTGATGTATGTTTTTAGATTTGCATTTGCGTTTGTTATTTTGTTTTCAGAATCATGATTTGTTTTGCACTTCTTGGCCACCGTACAATTTGGTTTCAGCACACAAGCATTCCACATAAACAACAAAAACATAACAGAAATCATATAAAAGTCTTATCTTAAATGTAAAACATTACAGCTGAGGGGATAAATGAACGTCTTTGTTGTACTAATCGGGGTTCGAGAACGAATGCCTGAAGGGAGAAGGTTAAACTCGTAATGCATTGTGCGCTGGGCTTCACCCAGAACCTGTCTATGATAAAACTGGGCCATAGACATCTGCTTATTACACTTCCCTGATTTACAATCCTCTCAAGACGATTCCTGTTTTATCATTAGAGAAGTAAACAGTGTAAGAGATAACAGTGACTCAATATAGGATCTGTAGGACATGCACATTAGGGCGATATATATCGGATGGACGAAATAAAACGTCTCATTATGTTCTATCGTTTATATCCTGGTGTCACAAAATACATTGTTTACTAAACTATATTCTTAGGGTTTTCTCATTGTGATGGATGATTAAGAGAATTTGGCCTCGTCTTCCTCATATTTATAATCCTGTGGAGCAGAAGTCATGGCTGGATAATTTCATGTTCTTATGAAATACATAAAATGACATATGAATGGGAATATACTTCAGAGATATCTTACTCGTGAGAATTTCTAGGGGTGCCAATAATTGTGGCCAACATGCCCCCACTTTCACTTGTTTTACTTCAATGATAGTTATTTTTTGAATGCAATATCAAAAGTATAAACAATGCAGATTTATTTTCACAGCTGCATTTGCTCATATTTAATCATATTAGTAGAAGGCACCGTATAAAGAATAGTATGCTATATTAACATCCTACAGTATAAATATCCTCTTATGGACATGTTACAGTTTATATACAAATACTAAACTATGTATGAAATATCATGTAAATGTTTAATGTATCATGCGCTCACCCAAATCCTCATGTTTAGTTACTGAAGTTTCACACAGCCCAAACACCTTAGAGTTTAATATTCATAATTAAATAATAATCCCAAATCAACCATCCAGATACAAAAGCCCTCATTGTTTAATATCCTACATAATGAATTAAACACATACTGACCAACTCCAATAGTGTATGTGTGAGCGTGACTGACCCGTGGTGTCGATGACGTATCCGCCGGCCTCTCTGATGATGACCGCGGCCGCTGCGATGTCCCAGCAGTGCAGGCCGTACTGGTAATAGGCCTCGGCCGCGCCGCTGGCGATGTGACAGAGCGCTAGCGTCGAGCTGCCGATGATCCGCACACTGCGGGTCAAAGATCAAATCTTTTTCTTCAAATACAAATACAACAACCTGAGCCCAGCTTCATTACTCATCACTTTAACTGTGTTTGTAGGGCGCCACTAACAGCCCGATATACAAACACAGACCGGGAGTTACCTTCGGTCCGTCTATATGAGGCACATCTCTCTTTATTTTACAGCGGACACAGTGCACATAAGTGGACGAGACGGAGTGTTTTCTGACGTACCCGTGAGTAGGCGTGCTCAATAATTTCTTCATATTTCCTAAAAAGATATCCAGTGTTGCAGGGTCTCTCTTCGCTCCGATCTCGGTGAGAATGAGGGCCTTCGACACATCTGACATAGAAATCATACGTTATACGTGACCCTGGAGCACAAAACCAGTCATAAGAGTCAATTTAATTGACATTTAGATTTATGCATCATCTGAAAGATGAATAAATCATATTTCCATTGATGTATGGACAATATTTGAAAATCTGAGGGTGCAAAAAAATCTAAATATTGAGAAAATCATCTTTAAAGTTGTTCAAATGAAGTTCTTAGCAATGCATATTACTGATCAAAAATTAAGTTTTGATATATTTACGGTAGGAAATTTACATGGAACATGATCTTAATATCCTAATGATTTTTGGCATAACATAAAAATGTATAATTTTGACCCATACAATGTATTATTGGCTATTGCTGTGCTGCTTATGACTGCTTCTGTGCTCCAGGGACACATATAAGTGTTAAAGTGCTGGATCAGTCACTGTTTGTATGCTGGAGTTTAAATATTAAAGGCTAGCAGCAAAAACAGGTCAATAATCTATCAGATGCTTTTATCCAAAGCGACTTACACATGAGGATAACAGAAGTAATCATAATTAATAAAAGAGCAATAATAAGTGCTGTGACCTCTCTGTTAGCCTAACGCAGTACACACAGCAAGGCTTTTGTTGTTAATTATATAATAGACAAAAACAAAACAGATGGATAGAATAGAAAAGAAAAGAGAAAGCTAGTGTTAGGGGTATTTATATATATATAGCTAGAAAACAAATGGAAGTCTTAAATGGTCAAGTTATATATTTTATTATATGCATCTATTATATTTATATGAAATGTGTATAATTTTTTTAAATTTGATTATTATTGAAATATACTATGCTCAAAAGTTTAGGGCTTTGATACTTTTATTCAGTAATGACACATTCAATTGTAACAGTAAAGATGTTTCAATATTTCCATCTCAAATAAATTATTTTGAACTCTCTATTCATCTGTGAATCATGAAAAATTAAATGCATCACAGTTTCCACAAAAATATTAATGTTTTCAATATTGATAATAATCAGAAATGTTTCTCGAGCAGCATATTATTATGATTTCTGAAGATCATGTGACACTGAAGACTGAAGTAATGATGCTGAAAATACAGAAATAAATTACAGGTTAACATAGAAAACAGCGATTTTAAATTGTAATAATATTTCATAATTGTACTGTATTTTTGGTCAAATAAATGCAGCCTTGATGAACAGAAGAGACTTCGTACTTTTGAATGGTTGTGTGCATATTAACCAATCAGCATCGAGGACTGAAAGTATTCATTTATAATTTAAATAGTTTTAATATGACATTATAAATCCAAAAGATGATTATCATTTATAGCAAAAAAGTAATTAAAACATATAAAAACAAGCAGACCTTTTTCTTTTGAAACCTGTAGTCGCACACCGTCACAAAAGGCTCCGTGTCCTTTCCTGGCCGTGTACAGCGTCCCGTCAAAACAGTGGAAAATGACACCAAGCTCCAGCTGAGGGGCAGAAATTTGATTATTAATAAATTATTATTAAACATAAACACATGATATCAATGAAAGCGCTCATAATTCTGACCCTGTGTAGCTTTATCAGTGTTTACCTCTTTCCTTACAGCAAATCCGATGCTCACTGCCACCATAGGGAAACTAAAACAAAGCATTGGGAACTCAAGAACATATATTTATATGATAATTTCAACATTATGATGGTGATGGTACCTGTGCACAAAGTTACACGTCCCGTCGATGGGATCAATTATCCACGTAGGGTCGTCTGTCAGTTCACACTTCACACCAGCAGCAGACGATTCCTCACCGATAAACCTGGGATTATTATAATCAACATCTGACACAGAGAACAATCATACAGAATTATGAATTATTAAACACTTCACAGTAAGCCTGTCGTGCCCTTTTATGGATAGCAAAGCTACAAATCCTCTATAGGAAAATAGGCTGATTTGATCACATGTTATTTAACGGAAATAATATTATGATAAAAGGTATTTGTGTGTGAGGGATATTTGTGTGTGTGTGAGAGGGGTATTTGTGTGTGTGTGTGTGTGAGATGTATTTGTGTGTGAGAGGGGTATTTGTGTGTGTGTGTGTGTGAGAGGGGTATGTTGTGTGTGTGTGTGTGAGATGTATTTGTGTGTGAGAGGGTATTTTGTGTGTGTGTGAGAGGGGTATTTGTGTGTGTGTGTGTGTGAGATGTATTTGTGTGTGAGAGGGGTATTTGTGTGTGTGTGAGAGGGGTATTTGTACCTGTGTGAGGGGTATTTGTACCTGTGTGTGTGTGTGTGTGAAAGGGTTATTTGTACCTGTGTGAGGGGTATTTGTACCTGTGTGTGTGTGTGAGAGGGGTATTTGTGTGTGTCTGTGAGGGGTATTTGGGTGTGTGTGAGGGTATTTGTACCTGTGTGTGTGTGTGAGAGGGGTATTTGTGTGTCTGTGAGGGTATTTGTGTGTGTGTGAGGGGTATTTGTGTGTGTGTGTGTGTGAGAGGGTATTTTGTGTGAGAGAGGTATTGTGTGTGTGTGAGAGGGGTATTTATACGTGTGTGAGGGTTATTTGTGTGTGTGTGTGTGTGTGTGTGTGTAAGAGGGTTATTGTACCTAATGTGTGAGGGTATTTATTGTGTGTAAGAGATATTTGTACCTGTGTGTGTGAGGGTATTGTGTGTGTGAGAGGGGTATTTGTACCTGCGTGTGAGGGGTATTTGTGTGTGTGTGTGTGTGTGTGTGAGAGGGGTATTTGTACCTGTGTGTGAGGGTATTTGTGTGTGTGTGTGAGAGGGGTATTTGTACCTGTGTGTGAGGGGTATTTGTGTGTGTGAGAGGGGTATTTGTACCTGCGTGTGAGGGGTATTTGTGTGTGTGTGTGTGTGTGAGGAGTATTTGTACCTGCGTGTGAGGGGTATTTGTGTGTGTGTGAGAGGGGTATTTGTGTGTGTGAGGGGTATTTGTGTGTGAGAGGGTATTTGTACCTGTGTGAGGGGTATTTGTACCTGTGTGTGTGTGTGTGAGAGGGGTATTTGTGTGTGTGTGAGGGGTATTTGTGTGTGTGTGTGTGTGAGGGGTATTTGTGTGTGAGAGGGTATTTGTACCTGTGTGTGAGAGGGGTATTTGTACCTGCGTGTGAAGTGTGTGTGTGTGTGTGTGTGTGTGTGTGTGTGAGAGGGGTATTTGTACCTGCGTGTGAGGGGTATTTGTGTGTGTGTGTGTGTGTGTGTGTGTGTGTGTGTGAGAGGGGTATTTGTACCTGCGTGTGAGGGGTATTTGTGTGTGTGTGAGAGGGGTATTTGTGTGTGTGTAAGAGGGGTATTTGTACCTGTGTGAGGAGTATTTGTGTGTATGTGTGTGTGTGTGTGTGTGTGAGAGGGGCATTTGTGTGTGTGTGAGGGGTATTTGTGTGTGTGTGTGTGTGTGTGTGAGAGGGTATTTGTACCAGTGAGAGGGGTATTTGTGTGTGAGAGGGCTATTTGTATCGTGAGAGGGGTATTTGTGTATGAGAGGAGTATTTGTACCGGTGAGAGGGGTATTTGTGTATGAGAGAGGAGTATTTGTGTGTGTGAGGGGTATTCGTGTGTGAGAGGGTTTTGTACCTGTGTGAGGGTATTTGTACCTGTGTGTGTGTGTGTGTGAGAGGAGTATTTGTGTGTGTGTGAGGGGGTATTTGTGTGTGTGTGTGTGTGAGGGTATTTATTATTATGAGAGGGGTATTTGTACCTGTGTGTGAGAGGTATTTATTATTATTGTGAGAGGGTATTTGTACCTATGTGTGAGGGTTATTGTGTGTGTGTGTGTGTAAGAGGGTTATTCTACCTCTATGTGAAATATTTGTGTGTGTGTGTGTGTGTGTGTGTGTGTGTGTGTGTGTGTAAGAGGGTTATTTGTACCTGTGTGTGAGGGGTATTTGTGTGTGTGTGTGTAAGAGGGGTATTTGTGTGTGTGTGTGTGTGTGTGTGTGTGAGAGGGGTATTTTTACCGTGTGTGAGAGGGTGTTTGTGTGTGTGAGGGGTATTTGTACTGGGAGAGGGTATTTGTGTGTGAGAGGGATATTTCTACCGTGTGAGAGGGTATTTTTACCGGTGAGAGGGTATTTGTGTGTGTGAGGGGGATTTGTGTGACAGGGGTATTTATACCGTGTGAGAGGGGTATTGTGTGTGTGTGAGAGGGATTTGTACCGGTGACAGGGGTATTTATATACCGGTGAGAGGGGTATTTGTGATTTGTGTGTGTGAGGGGTATTTGTGTGTGTGAGAGGGGTATTTGTACCGGTGAGAGGGGTATTTCTCGGTGAGAGGGGTATTTGTACCGGTGAGAGGGGTATTTGTGTGTGAGAGGGGTATTTGTACCGGTGAGAGGGGTATTTGTGTGTGAGAGGGTATTTGTACCGGTGAGAGGGGTATTGTGTGTGTGAGAGGGGTATTTGTACCGGTGAGAGGGGTATTTGTGTGTGTGAGAGGGTATTTGTACCGGTGAGAGGGTATTTGTGTGTGTGTGAGAGGGTATTTGTACCAGTAAGAGGGGTATTTGTGTGTGAGAGGGTAGTTGTACCGGTGAGAGGGGTATTTGTGTCTGTGTGAGAGGGGTATTTGTACCGGTGAGAGGGGTATTTGTGTGTGAGAGGGGTAGTTGTACCGGTGAGAGGGGTATTTGTGTGTGGGAGGGGTAGTTGTACCGGTGAGAGGGGTATTTGTGTGTGAGAGGGGTAGTTGTACCGGTGAGAGGGGTATTGCTCCCGGAGCGTGGAAATGATCAGCTCCTCCACCTGATGGTCTGCCTCCGTCACCAGGTCTGTCGGGGTGCTCTTGCTGCTCACCTGCTTCTCCTGCTTCACCGCAGACTGAACCATCTGATGGAGGAAACACCGTCACCATCTTCTGCTGCTGATTCAGTCATTACTTATATATACAGCAATATTACATATCACCATCACTGATACATCACTGTACCATACTACAATATAGTGTTACTGTAACTATTAAACATCACCATCACTGATACATCACTGTACCATACTACAATATAGTGTTACTGTAACTATTAAACATCACCATCACCGATACATCACTGAACCATACTACAATATAGTGTTACTGTAACTATTAAACATCACCATCACTGATACATCACTGTACCATACTACAATATAGTGTTACTGTAACTATTAAACATCACCATCACTGATACATCACTGAACCATACTACAATATAGTGTTACTGTAACTATTAAACATCACCATCACTGATACATCACTGTACCATACTACAATATAGTGTTACTGTCACTATTAAACATCACCATCACTGATACATCACTGTACCATACTACAATATAGTGTTACTGTAACTATTAAACATCACCATCACTGATACATCACTGTACCATACTACAATATAGTGTTACTGTAACTATTAAACATCACCATCACTGATACATCACTGTACCATACTACAATATAGTGTTACTGTAACTATTAAACATCACCATCACTGATACATCACTGTACCATACTACAATATAGTGTTACTGTAACTATTAAACATCACCATCACTGATACATCACTGTACCATACTACAATATAGTGTTACTGTAACTATTAAACATCACCATCACCGATACATCACTGTACCATACTACAATATAGTGTTACTGTAACTATTAAACATCACCATCACTGATACATCACTGTACCATACTACAATATAGTGTTACTGTAACTATTAAACATCACCATCACTGATACATCACTGAACCATACTACAATATAGTGTTACTGTCACTATTAAACATCACCATCACTGATACATCACTGTACCATACTACAATATAGTGTTACTGTAACTATTAAACATCACCATCACTGATACATCACTGTACCATACTACAATATAGTGTTACTGTAACTATTAAACATCACCATCACTGATACATCACTGAACCATACTACAATATAGTGTTACTGTAACTATTAAACATCACCATCACTGATACATCACTGTACCATACTACAATATAGTGTTACTGTAACTATTAAACATCACCATCACCGATACATCACTGAACCATACTACAATATAGTGTTACTGTAACTATTACATATCACCATCACTGATACATCACTGTACCATACTACAATATAGTGTCACTGTAACTATTAAACATCACCATCACCGATACATCACTGTACCATACTACAATATAGTGTTACTGTAACTATTAAACATCACCATCACCGATACATCACTGTACCATACTACAATATAGTGTTACTGTAACTATTAAACATCACCATCACTGATACATCACTGTACCATACTACAATATAGTGTTACTGTCACTATTAAACATCACCATCACTGATACATCACTGTACCATACTACAATATAGTGTTACTGTAACTATTAAACATCACCATCACCGATACATCACTGTACCATACTACAATATAGTGTTACTGTAACTATTAAACATCACCATCACTGATACATCACTGTACCATACTACAATATAGTGTTACTGTCACTATTAAACATCACCATCACTGATACATCACTGTACCATACTACAATATAGTGTTACTGTAACTATTAAACATCACCATCACTGATACATCACTGTACCATACTACAATATAGTGTTACTGTAACTATTAAACATCACCATCACCGATACATCACTGTACCATACTACAATATAGTGTTACTGTAACTATTAAACATCACCATCACTGATACATCACTGTACCATACTACAATATAGTGTTACTGTAACTATTAAACATCACCATCACCGATACATCACTGTACCATACTACAATATAGTGTTACTGTAACTATTAAACATCACCATCACTGATACATCACTGTACTATACTACAATAGTGTTACTGTAACTATTAAACATCACCATCACTGATACATCACTGAACCATACTACAATATAGTGTTACTGTAACTATTAAACATCACCATCACTGATACATCACTGTACCATACTACAATATAGTGTTACTGTAACTATTAAACATCACCATCACCGATACATCACTGTACCATACTACAATATAGTGTTACTGTCACTATTAAACATCACCATCACTGATACATCACTGTACCATACTACAATATAGTGTCACTGTCACTATTAAACATCACCATCACTGATACATCACTGAACCATACTACAATATAGTGTTACTGTAACTATTAAACATCACCATCACTGATACATCACTGTACTATACTACAATATAGTGTTACTGTAACTATTAAACATCACCATCACTGATACATCACTGTACCATACTACAATATAGTGTTACTGTAACTATTAAACATCACCATCACTGATACATCACTGAACCATACTACAATATAGTGTTACTGTAACTATTAAACATCACCATCACTGATACATCACTGTACCATACTACAATATAGTGTTACTGTAACTATTAAACATCACCATCACTGATACATCACTGAACCATACTACAATATAGTGTTACTGTCACTATTAAACATCACCATCACTGATACATCACTGTACCATACTACAATATAGTGTTACTGTAACTATTAAACATCACCATCACTGATACATCACTGTACCATACTACAATATAGTGTTACTGTCACTATTAAACATCACCATCACTGATACATCACTGAACCATACTACAATATAGTGTTACTGTAACTATTAAACATCACCATCACTGATACATCACTGTACCATACTACAATATAGTGTTACTGTAACTATTAAACATCACCATCACCGATACATCACTGTACCATACTACAATATAGTGTTACTGTCACTATTAAACATCACCATCACTGATACATCACTGTACCATACTACAATATAGTGTTACTGTAACTATTAAACATCACCATCACTGATACATCACTGTACCATACTACAATATAGTGTTACTGTAACTATTATCATTCCGTCAAATTAAACAAATCAAATATAAACATTAGATTCAATCTTACACTTAAATAAATATAAATAGACAAATAATCAAAATTAGAAATGCAACTAACTTGTTTAATTTGACATACTAATATTACTAACACTATAGTAAAAATTAATTAAAGCTACATGGAAATATAAAAAACAACTAATGATAAAAATGACAATTTTTTTTTTTAAACAAAATCGATTTTACAAAAGTCAATAACGAATATAGCTAATTAACAGATAAATAACACTGAGCAGTGCTTCGTGTAAGATTACTAGAGTAAAAAGCACAAAAACACACTGTAATATCATATATATAATAAAATATGATAAATATTAGTGTTTGTTATTGCTTTGAGCGTGTTATTAAAATAATAAATCACAAAATATAATAAAACTTATGTAATCATAGTACTAGCAATACTATAATACTAATAATATGCATCGTCTTCTTTACACTTTTGCACAAGCTCCATTGTAGCCCATCCTGGGCGAGATATGTAACGTCATAAGAGTTATTAATAACAGCGGCAACATGAAAGGTCCAAGCACTCTGTTCTCGATTCTATTGTACTCTATTGCAGAGCAGACTCGTATATAACCTGCAGCGCTGGAAGGATTAACACGGTCAAACACAACACCGAGGTCACCGCTGCGTGTTAATCACGAGCACGCGCGTCCCGTCCCGTTAGTCGGTTGTGTTTGTAATGAATGAACCGAATGGCGTTACCTGCCCGGCTCTGCGCGCGATCTGCACGGCTACATCCAAACAGTCGCTCCAGTCTTCCATCACGATCAGCGGGTCGGCGGAGAGAGGCCTACACGACACATCCACGACCTCTAATCAATCACGGAGACGGGATCCGTGCAGCATCCGACCGACAGCGGCCACCGGCGCTTCCATACGTGACGCTGCTAAACCCTGCGCCAACTATACACATGCTAAGCCGGTTTAATACTGATTTTTTTATTGTTTATGTTTTTATTAAGTTCTGTAATATTTTAAAACACTTGTATCGATAGTATAATGTATATGTATGCTAAAAATAAAGTAGAATAAATAAATGTTTGCCGCTTAAAACAATGACGTAAAGTCACGCAGCAGAGGGCGCCAAAACCAAAGCGGGGAGCAGTACTGTACTGTACTGCACATATATATTTCAGGTGTTTAAATTGAGCAATGTTTGGTGATTAATTTAATAATTATGTATGGGGGATACCATATAGACAAACGATAATTAACCTAACATTACATTATTTAAAATTAAACTTACTCATTGAAGCTTCAAAAGATCTAAGAAATAATATTGCACTTTTTTGATTCTTTTATTTATATTTTTATTAATATTCTTATGTAATAAAAAATCTAACATGTTGCTATCATGGATTACAATGAAGGTAAAAATTATCACAATTAAAAAATACATAAATGGCTGTATATGTCAGTAAGAGATGGGTCTTAATAATTGATGATTTTTGTTTGTTTACTTTAATTTTACTCATAAATATCCCGACATGACAGATATTTCTAAAATAAGTTTCTAGAGAAATCACCCTCCCTTTGGTTCCAGATCTGAGCGCGTGAGCTACAGTCAGCCAATCAGAGCGTTAGGAGGAAGCTCTCGGCCAATCGCTTGAGTTTAGGGCGGGGCTACATGTTTGAAGGTTAATAAGCGTTCTTTAATATGAATGTAATTGATTGAGCTGTTGTACTTAAAACACATTTTTTACTTTGTCACGCAGATATTTATAGTTACATTTTTCATAAATGCCTTAAATTGACAAGTAGATGAATTAAGGACCATCCATTAAAATAAAAAAAATCCAATAATTATCTTAAAATACTTCATAGGTATCGTTAAATGATTAAATGAATGCTTTTTAGCTTTTCAAAGCACAACCCGATGGATTATAGCATGCCATATTTGAGATTTTATTTAGATTAAATAGACTATTAATAACAATAACAACAAAAATAATAATAAAAGCACAAAGTGACAGTCGAGACACATTTTATTTACAGCATCTTTGAAATTTGTTGCCATTAAAAATATTATTTATAGTGACAATTCAATGTACAGTTATAACTCTAACATGAGTTAAAGAAACAGTATATGCGTATGAATGCAAGAGTTATTGCTGTGCGATCTTTACCCGGGAACGACCTGAACATCAACATACAGAATGGCTTTTTTAAACACAACATGGAAATACACGTCAAATAAAACTGGATTCATTTACATTTAATTCTGCTCGCCTTCGTGTCGCAGAACAACAGTCATTTTCTACAAACATGACAAACAGGGAATGATCACAAGCACCAGAAACAAAACTGAAGGAGAGAAGCACAGCAAGGCTTCAGCATCGTAACCGTGAAAATATAAAGCAAAGAAACGACGAGGCGAGAGAAACGCAGATGTGTGCATCAGTAGATGAAGTCTCCGGGCTCCTCAAACTTGAAGCGCTTGGAGATGGCCTTCTGGTCCGGGGTCAGGCTCTCTTTATCGGAGGACTGGCGGCACTGGCCCAGGGTGTACGAGGCCATTACGATCAGCTCCGGAGCGCTCTCTTCCTCCTCCTCGTCTTCATCAGCAGGCTCCGAGACGCTCTCCGGACACTGGAGCCACTGGTGCTTCAGACAGTCTTCTGCGGTGGCTCGGCTCCTGAGCAAACAACACACAACATTCGATCGGGGCCGACTAAATGTGACCCTGGAGCACAAAACCAGTCATACTGAGATCATCTGAAAGCTAAATAAATACGTTTTCCATTGATGTATGATTGGACGATATTTGAAAATCTGCAAAAAAATCTGAATATTGAGAAAATCAGCTTTAAAGTTGTTCAAAATTACATTTATAACAATGCATTTAAAAAATATATATATATTTATGGTAGGAAATCTACTTAATGGAACAAGATCTTAATATCCTAATGATTTTTGGCTTAACGATAACATTTATAATGTTGACCCATTGTTGGCTATTGCTATAAACATGACTGGGTTTGTGCTCCAGGCTCACATACGCTGATTTGCTTGCGCAAGAAACATATCTGATTATTATCAATGTTGAACACCGCTGTTATTCTTCAGGATGAATGTAAAGCCCGACAGTGTTTTGTGTTGACTGTCTCTTACTCTGGCTCTTTGATGAGCAGGCTCTTGATGAAGTGGATGGCGGCTCGGTCCAGATGCTGCAGCTCCTCCTCGGTGTAGCTGATGTTGATCTGAGAGATGTTGAGGAAGGTCTCCTGCTTCTCGTCCCCCAGGAACGGCGAGATCCCCGTCAGCATCACGTACGCCAGGACACCGATGCTCCTGTGAGACGGAGGAGAGGAGCAGCATGCTCAAGCTAACACAACACCACGGTTTATTAGTGATGCATGCAGAATCGATCCGGATATCTTCATGCGATTCGCTCTGGAGCTTAGATTTTAATCTGATTCTTATGCTGCTTTGAGAAGAGTCTGTTTGTCTCTATAAACAATAAATTGATGCATCGCGAATCGAGAAACTAGCTTAGATTTTAATCCACACACTCAAATGCTGATGAAGAAGAGTCATGTGACTTTAACTGGGCTCAGAATGCTTTTATATGACACCAGATTAAAGTAAACAGCACATTGTGAGCAACCGTGTAATTCGCTTTCTAAGTTTCTGAATTGTTATTTTAGGTTTGAGTGTGTGTGAGGATTAGTAGTCGACGATATTTGCCATTTATCAAATATCGGCCACTGTCACTGTGGCCCTGCGAATTTCAAAAGCCGATTTCATATCATCAGTCGTCATTCTGCTGGATCTGTCTGCTGCTTTTGACACGGTTAACCATCAGATCCTCCTGACCACCCTCTCATCACTGGGACTGGTCGGTCTTTCGAGGTGGCCTGGAGAGGGGAGGTATCCACAGAACATCAATTGGTCACTGGGGTTCCTCAGGGATCAGTTCTTGGACCCCTCCTCTTCTCCACATACACTACATCACTGGCTCCCATCATACAGGCACATGGCTTCTCCTACCATTGCTATGCTGATGACACACAGCTGTATCTCTCATTTCAACCTGTTTATCCAACGGTAGCTGCACGGATCTCAGGCTCATCTCGGCATGGATGAAAGAACATCACCTACAGCTCAACCTGGCAAAGACTGAGCTTCTCGTCTTCCCTGCCACTCCAACTCTACAGCATTACTTCAAGATTCAGTTAGGTTCATCAACAATTACCCCATCAAGCTCAGTCAGAAATTTTGGTGTAATCTTTGATGATCAGCTGACCTTCAAAGAGCACATTACAAAGACTGCTCGATCTTGCAGGTTTGCACTTCACAACGTCAGAAAGATCAGGCCCTTTCTGACAGAGCATGCTGCACAACTTCTTGTCCAGGCCCTGGTCATTTCTAGACTGGACTACTGCAATGCTCTTCTGGCTGGACTTCCATCAAACACAATCAAACCTCTACAAATGATTCAGAATGCAGCGGCATGACTGGTCTTCAACGAACCCAAAAGAGCCCATGTTACACCTCTCTTTATCTCCCTGAACTGGCTCCCAGTTGCAGCTCGAATCCAGTTCAAGACACTGATGCTTGCATATAGAATAACCACAGGCTCAGCACCCGCCTACTTCCACTCACTTATAACAATCTACATCCCCTCCAGTAGCCCCACCTACTTCCACTCACTATCACCAATCTACATCCCCTCCAGAAGCCCCGCCTACTTCCACTCACTATTACGAATCTACATCCCCTCCAGAAGCCCCTCCTACTTCCACTCACTATTACGAATCTACATCCCCTCCAGAAGCCCCGCCTACTTCCACTCACTATTACGAATCTACATCCCTCCAGAAGCCCGCCTACTTCCACTCACTATTCCGAATCTACATCACCTCCAGAAGCCCGCCTACTTCCACTCACTATTACGAATCTACATCCTCCACAAAGCCCGCCTACTTCCACTCACTATTACGAATCTACATCACCTACAGAAGTCCGCCTACTTCCACTCACTATTACGAATCTACATCCCCTCCAGAAGCCCGCCTACTTCCACTCACTATTATGAATCTACATCCCCTCCAGAAGCCCCGCCTACTTCCACTCACTATTATGAATCTACATCCTCCAGAAGCCCGCCTACTTCCACTCACTATCACGAATCCACATCCCCTCCAGAAGCTTACAGCCTACTTGACTCACTATCACGAATCCACATCCCCTCCAGAAGCGCCTTTACTTCCACTCACTATCACGAATCCACATCTCCTCCAGAAGCCCTATGGTTCCACTCACTATTATGAATCTACATCCCCTCCAGAAGCCCGCCTACTTCCACTCACTATCACAATCCACATTCCTCCAGAAGTTTATACTTCCACTCACTATTATGAATCTACATCCCTCCAGAAGCCCGCCTACTTCCACTCACTATCAGAATCCACATCTCCTCCAGAAGCCCGCCTACTTACTCACTCACTATCACGAGAATCCACTCCAGAAGCCCGCCTACTTCCACTCACTCATAGAATAATCCCTCCAGAAGCCCGCCTACTTCCACTCACTATTACGAATCTACATCCCATCCAGAAGCCCTCCTACTTCCACTCACTATTACGAATCTACATCCTCTCCAGAAGCCCCGCCTACTTAGCTCGCACTGATATGAACAATGGCTGAGACTTTGTGTTACGAGCACTTGCTCTGTCTGATCGCCTCTTCAAGATTGTGAGTCGCTTTGGATAAAAGCATCTGCATGATGAATAAAAGTCCTCACGTGAAACATGGCAGTGAGGAAAAATAACTCACCACATATCAGTCGCTGTGCTGATCGGCTCATAACTCAGGATTTCTGGCGCTGGAATGATAAACATATCATTTACATAAGTTAAGTCCAGCATGTCCTAACATTTGACTGGTGGTGTATGTGCACTATATATGATCAGGGCCTAAAATTAACACTTTAATTAACTGATTGTAACAATCCCTGAGAACGTGATATGATTTAGCACGATTGTCAAAACACAAAGACTGCATTGTAATTATATAAATAGTAATATAAAAATCACTCTCGCTAACTATTTACAGCATCTCTGATCACAGTAGATTCAATTATAGATTGCTTGTAACGAGCATCTGATAATGCAGCATGCGCTAAATATCTTCCCAGCTTTATAACGAGAAGCGTTTATTAATCTGCAATTCCTTGCAGATTTATACCAAAATAAAAGCTCTATGGTTTAATGTTTGAATGAATCAATGAATATTAGTGTTGTAAGTTTACTGTTGTTATATAAAAAAATGACAATTATTATTATTATATTATACATTTGTACTTTCCAATAGTATTATAGTGATATTTCTTACAGATTTGTTAATATTTTTTATAATAATTGTATAATTTGTAAGTAAATATATATGTTACTATTATTTAGTAGAATGTATGTAATACTACTGTTGAAAAATAATACAACTTTATTTTCTGTAAAGAAATAATCACAAAATATTTTAATTTTAATAGTAAATCCCTTTATTTGGCCACAATTTAAAATGTTTAATTTTCATAAATTAAAATTAAATCAATGTGTTATGCCTTCATCTGATAAACAATAAAATTTATATACACAACACAGAATTTATGAGAGAAAAAAAAAATCATAAGGCTACTGTAAGATTAAATACAAATATTTTGTATGCATTCAAATAATTCGTGCTAAAAAACAAAATTTGGTAACAATAAAAATGTCATACGGCCCTAAACATGTAATTCTTGTTACAATTGTAATAAATGAATGTTAAATTGTATAAGTTTCATGATTTTAATTAATTAGACATGCTTTTTGATTAATCAAATTTAATTTGACCATTAAAAAAGGAGCCCAGAAAAAAAAAAATTATTTAGGAAAATTAAAACTTACAAAAAACATTAAAAAAACCTGAATCCAGAAAAATTCAAATGGGGAAAAAATAGAATGTATAAAAAAAAAAATTAAATAACGGAATCCAGAAAAATTTTAACTGAAAAAATAGAATTTAGAAAAATTAAAACTGAAAAAATAAAAAAATAAAATACAGAATCCTGAAATATCAAAACTGAAAAAAATATATATATTATAATTAAAACTGAAAAAAATAATAATAAAAACTGAAACCAGAAAAATTAAAACTGAAAATAAATAAATAGAATTTAGAAAAATTAAAACCGAAAAAAAAAAACATTTAAAAAAGGAGTCCAGAAAAAAAAAGAAACAGAAACAAAAGAAAAAATAAATAAAACGGAATCCAGAAAAATTCAAATGGAAAAAATAGAATTTTGAAAAATCTAAAACTGATTTCATAGGGCCCTAAATCTGATCTGGGACCGGCTCTTACCCACATACTCCGGCGTGCCCATGATCTCCCTGATCTCCTGACCGCTGCTCACCAGCCTCGACAGGCCAAAATCCACCACCTTTATATCCCCGAGAGGACTCTCGCTGGTCAGCAGGATATTCTGAGGCTGAGCGAGGAAAACAACAGAGCAACCCATAATCATAACGGTGTATAGCTCTGGAGAATAACATGTGTTTAGCCCACAAAAACATCCAGTCCGTCAAACTCCACCCCGACACCATGAAAGTCAGATCTGGCTAAATGTGAATTTGAAAGCGTGGTGATTCGCAGCAGAGCAGAGCGAGGCGAGACTGACGTACTTTGAGGTCCAGATGCACCACGTTGTTCCTGTGAAGGAAGGAAAGTCCCTCCAGGATCTGTCTCATCAGTCTCTTCACGTCTTCCTCTTTGAAGGCTTCGTCTCGGTCGGCCACACACTGGTTAAAAATCTCCCCTCCTGCAGCACTGAACACGGACACAAACAAACACATTCATCTACAGATAGCAATGGGCTCAAAATACTCTCAAAATGTCTTTATTTACACTGAAAAAAATGCTTTTCTTGCTTAGATTTTTTTTGTCTTGTTTCCAGCCAAGAAGGATTTTACAGAGAAGTAAAAATGGTCTTGTTTTCAGAAAAAAAAAAACATTTATGAGATTTTAGGCTTGGAAGAAGAAAAATAATCTGCCAATGGAGTAAGCAGAATAACGATATTTCAAACAGAAAACAAGATTATTTTGCTTACCCCATTGGCAGATTATTTTACTTGTTTCAAGCAAAAACTCACTTAATTTTTTCCTGAAAACAAGACTATTTTTACTTGTCTAGAAAATCCTTCTTGATTTAATTAGTGATAGAGATTTTGGCTGGAAACAAAGCTAGAAAAGCATTTTTTTGCAGTGTACTCCACGTGAAATATGACCCTGGAGCACATCACCAGTCATTTTTTGGAAGCTGAGATTTATGCATCATCTGAAAGCATCTAAATAATATTTCCATTGATGTATGGTTTGGATAATATTTGAAAATCTGGAATCTGATGGTGCATGAAAATCTAAATATTGAGAAAATCATCTTTAAAGTTGTTCAAATTAAGTTCTTAGCAATGCATATTACTAATAAAAACTTAAGTTGCGATATATTTACAGTAGGAAATTTACTAAATATCTTCATGGAACATGATCTTAATATCCTAAAATCCTATAAAATATTCCCATTTCAAATAAATGCTGTTCTTTTGCACTTTCTGTTCATCTGTGAATCCTGAAAAACAAAATCAGTTTCCACAAAAAATATTAATGTTTTCAACATTGATAATAATCAGAAATGTTTCTTGATATTATGATGATTTCTGAAGATCATGTGATTCTTAAGACTGGAGTAATGATGATGAAAATACAGAAATAGATTACAGTTTAAAACATTCACATAGAAAACATTTTATTTGCAATAAAATTTCTAAATTTTACAGATTTTACTGTATTTTTGATCAAATACATACTTGTTGAGCAGAAGAGACTTTTCAAAATATGAAAAATTTTACAGACCCCATAATTGTAAACATTAGTTAGTACATTATTATTCTTTAAAATAATTATTTGAGGGAAATTAGACTTTAGTGCATCCTTTAAAAAAGGGCATTTTTTCCCTCGTGCACAACTTTAGTTTTTTCTGTTTCTGAATATGCACGCTTTTCCAGATCAATAACTCATATTACGTTTATCCTGAATTATGGGAGATGAGCGGTTTAATCATCATGTTCCAGACCAGTGCTGGACGAGTGTCTGTCGGAGCGGCTTTATCCCGAAACACAGAGAAGAGCTGAGCAAATAACATTTCTAAAAATGCATCTACAACCATGTGATTTTAACGACAACACATCCAGAACAATGGACTCTTGTGCTTGGGACATGCCTGCAACCAAAATAAACACTAAGCTTGTTACCATCCGAGCAAAATATGAAATCTGACCTGCTTTGCTCCTCTAATACGTCTATGGAGTAGTGTTTTAAATACAGACCGAGTGTTCGAATGCACAGTAAACTGTTTTAAACGTCCCGCAGGCTGAGAAACCTTTAATCTAAGTGTGTGTGAAGCTTGATTTAATGTCAGCGCAGGTCCTCGGATGATTCCCAATGTCCTGCGTTCCTGATCAGACCGCGTGATGAACTCGATTAGACACAGCAGCCTCATACCAGAGCTGTGTGTGTGAGTGTGTGTGTGTGTGTGTGTGTGTGTGTGTGTGTGTGTGTGTGTGTGTGAGTGAGTGTCTGTGTGTGTGTGTGTGTGTGTGTGTGTGTGTCAGAGTGAGTGTGTGTGTGTGTGTGTGTGTGTGTGTGTGTGTGTGTGTGTGAGTGTGTGTGTGTGTGTCAGAGTGAGTGTGTGTGTGTGTGTGTGTGAGTGTGAGAGAGTGAGTGTCTCAGAGTGAGTGTGTGTCAGTGAGTGAGTGTGTGTGTGTGTGTGTGTGTGTGTGTGTGTGTGTGTGTCAGAGTGAGTGTGTGAGTGTGTGTGTGTGTGTGTGTGTGTGTGTGTGTCAGAGTGAGTGTGTCAGAGTGAGTGTGTGTGTGTGTGTGTGTGTGTGTGTGTGTCAGAGTGAGTGTCTCAGAGTGTGTGTGTGTGTGTGTGCGCGTGGTTACAGTCTGGCTTTCAAGGACACAATAAGAAAATAAACACAAATAAAATAAACAAAAGTAGTTTGTCAAAAGTGGGAAAAAATCAACCACCTTTAAATAACCCATATTTTGATACTGTGCATTAACATTCCTAAGTTGACAGTGCAACATTTAAGATGATATACAACTGAGTAAAAAAATAATATATATATCATTTTTTGTAAACATAATGAAGACAATACAAATAAATTCTCATCGTGAACTGTATCTTTGAGCATTTATAATATTTCACTCAACTGTAGCAATTCAATTTTTTTTGTAATTCTATGTTTTTTTTATTAATTAATTTAATATTACTACTTGGCATTCAGCTGTAGCTTATTTCTCAAGGTTTTATTTATTAAATTTTTTCCTTTTTGCTAGTTTCTTTTCTCCAGTTAAAATGTTTTATTAGTTTGTATTTTGTATTTTATTTTAAGTTTTAGTAATGTTTTCTAATTTTTATTAGTTTGTATTATATATTTTTTTAGGGTTTGTTTTGCCTTATTTTTTGTTCTATTTATGTAACACCGAGCATTTACTGTACATTTTATTTCTGCTTTATGTCTATAACTGACAACACTTTAACAGTTTTAGTTAACCGTGAGCATAAATCCTCGCGCACACAAACCTTTCTATTCTGTGAAATCTACAGCAATGCTCAGTGTTTATAAAACCGTAAACCAGGGCCGTCTTATGACCCTCATAACCCGAGCGAGACTGTCTGGCAGGGAAAGTCATTAACACCAGCACAGCTGTAAAACATGGCTTTCAGAGGCTCTTCTGTCTGCTGTCCTCTAGAGACACGAGTAATGAGCGTCCAGCGGAGCCAAACCCGCTCCACAGCCTACAGAGAAACACTGGCATCCAGCCAGAGCATAACTAGGTCATGATTTGGGGCCGGATGAGGGGACGACTGAGCGATCACATCACTAATGCAGTGCAGGGGTCAGTCCACATGCACACACACACGCACACGCGCACACACACACACACACACGTGCACACTCACACACTCTCACGCAAACTCGCACTCACTCACGCACACACACCCACCCACACACATGCACACACTCACACACTCTCACGCAAACTCGCACTCACTCACGCACACACACATGCACACACACGTGCACACTCACACGCAAACTCACACTCACTCACGCACACAAACACACACGCAAATCTTGTTCTTCTGGATGGCGTTCACATTAGAGATCAAAGAGGAGGGTGATGCCTTTAACCGCTGATCTATTTCCAGAAGCTCTTCACAGTCAAATGACAAAAGCACACTGAGCCGAGTAAATCATTAGGACTAAATGAAAAGCTCTTCTGATGGAAGATGCTGTTAAAAGAAGGTAGTGTTTCTCACGGAGCACAGCTGGGCTTGTGTGGAGCTCAGTGCGTCAGTTATTAGATATCATGAGATATCAGGGCCCGGGGCCAGCGTGAAGGACGCTCGGGACAGTAGACGGATGGGTCACTTGCCCGATCAGGCCACTGCAGTGTCGTCGCGAAATTGTCTCATTTGCATGCGTTATTAAGCCTTAAAAATTCAAGCAATTAAAAAGCATTTGGGGCGGAAAAACAACTCTTTTCAGTAGCCTACTTGCACAGACAGCAGCGTCTCTGACACACATGAACGGGCAAACAAGCCTTTATATATATATACAGATTATTTATTAATTAGTAGTTAATCAAGTGTAAGAAATTACATTTAATTTGTTTCATTATGCACTATTTTGTTCTATTATGCACTGTAAGCCATACGTTTTTACATTAATATCTTTATGTATTTATTTGGGCAATGGGGTCACTCGGGGCCCTAAGCTCGGGGTCTTCGATTTCTGCTTGTGGCCACCAGAGGGCCCCAAGAGTGGCCTACATAAAATTACAGTTTATTTTATATATTTTTGTATTATTCTTCATGATATATTATGTGAATGGACTATTGTAATTATACAAAAGCTCAATATTAAATAATAAACGTATTATTACATAGTAACGTGTTATGCAGGCGCACAATAATGGCCATGTTGATCATATGCGCTGGACGCTGCCGTGTGGATCTGTCGGATTAGCATCACGTAAATTCACCCGAAATACATGAACTAAGTGGTCAGTTAGCTGGGAGAAAAACAGTACACTTTATAGTAACCTACACAATGTGTATTTGACAGGAATAAAACACGTCGTCCATTAACTGAAAAGATTATTATTGTCGCTTTCCACAGAAATCAGTGTGTATTTAACAAACAAAGAGTCTTTTTCACTTAATTGAAGTGTATTTAAATATCTGAAACCTAAAATAAATGTAATTCGGCTGAAAACACTGAACAGTTATGAAATATTAAAAAAGAGGTTGTCTTTTTTCTGGATCAGCGTCTGCCAAAGTGTGGCGCGTCAAAGGGTTAAAATCAATCGCGTTTTGAGGTGGGGGCAAGGTGTGTGGCACAAATCAAGGGTGTGTTTCTCAAAACCATCATTAGCGACCTATAGCCGTTATTTCAATTAACTAACGATAGAACTCGCAACCATAATTGCTTTTGTGAAATGCACAATATTTGTGAATATGGGGCTTCTGAAGGGGATGTAGATTCGTAATAGTGAGTGGAAGTAGGAGGGGCTTCTCGAGGGGATGTAGATTCGTAATAGTGAGTGGAAGTAGGCGGGGCTTCTGGAGGGGATGTAGATTCGTAATAGTGAGTGGAAGTAAGAGGGGCTTCTGAAGGGGATGTAGATTCGTAATAGTGAGTGGAAGTAGGCGGGGCTTCTGGAGGGGATGTAGATTCGTAATAGTGAGTGGAAGTAGGCGGGGCTTCTGGAAGGGATGTAGATTCGTAATAGTGAGTGGAAGTAGGCGGGGCTTCTGGAAGGGATGTAGATTCGTAATAGTGAGTGGAAGTAGGAGGGTGCTGAGCCTGTGGTTGTTCTATATGCAAGCATCAGTGTCTTGAACTTGATGCGAGCTGCAACTGGGAGCCAGTTCAGGGAGATAAAGAGAGGTGTAGCATGTGCTCTTTTGGGTTCGTTAAAGACCAGTCATGCCACTGCATTCTGAATAATTTGTAGAGGTTTGATTGTGTTTGATGGAAGTCCAGCCAGAAGAGCATTGCAGTAGTCCAGTCTAGAAATGACAAGGGCCTGGACAAGAAGTTGTGCAGCATGCTCTGTCAGAAAGGGCCTGATCTTTCTGATGTTGTGTAGTGCAAACCTGCAAGATCGAGCAGTTTTTACAATGTGCTCTTTGAAGGTAAGCTGGTCATCAAAGATTACATCAAGATTTCTGACCGAAGCTGATGGGGTAATTGTTGATGAAACTAACTGAATCTTGAAGTAATGCTGTAGAGTTGGAGTGGCAGGGAAGACGAGAAGCTCAGTCTTTGCCAGGTTGAGCTGTAGGTGATGTTCTTTCATCCACGCAGAGATGAGCCTGAGATCTGTGCAACAACCGTTGGATCATTTGGTTGGTAAGAGAGATAGAGCTGTGTGTCATCAGCATAGCAATGGTATGAGAAGCCATGTGCTTGTATGATGGGAGCCAGTGATGTAGTGTATGTGGAGAAGAGGAGGGGTCCAAGAACCGATCCCTGAGGAACCCCAGTGACCAGTTGATGTTCTGCAGATTCCTCCCCTCCCCAGGCCACCTTGAAAGACTGACCAGTGAGATAGGATTCAAACCAGCGAAGTGGAATCCCAGTGATGTGAGGGTGGACAGGAGGATCTGATGGTTAACCGTGTCAAAAGCAGATTCAGTATAAATGAGGACTGATGATATGGAATCAGCTTTTGAATTTGCAGGGCTTCAGTGACTGAGAGTAGCGCAGTCTCAGTTGAATGGCGACTCCTGAAACCTGACTGTTTAGCATCCAGTTTGTTGTTCTGTGAAAGACCTGGTTGAAGACAACTCGTTCATGTGTTTTGGCTATGAATGGAAGGAGAGAGACAGGTCTGTAATTTTCTATAAGAGAAGTGTTTAATGTAGGTTTTTGTATTGAAGTAAAAAATATATTTGAATTGAAAAACAAGACAAATAAAGTGAGAAAGATATTAATTTTATGCAATGCATGTAATGCCATGAATTTAAGACCTTCTGCTCTGATTTAATCATTTTTAAAGGCTTTAAATTGTGGAAAATTAAGACTTTTAAGACCCACAGAAATACTGTTATTTCCCCACACACACTGGCTTGGCATAGCCAAAGAGTGCAAAATCTCACGTTAACTATGAAAACGAATTGTTCTGCCTTGTCAATGTCTTGGCCAATAAAATCAGCACCAAATTATTGGCTTCTTTGGCCAATTATTCTTCATCATGGACAGTAAAACTAGGATGTGTTTTACTAGGAGGTGCATTGAGCTGTCGGTCTCGAGGGCTGATATGCATTCATTGAGGATTGAGTGACTGCTTAAACTAGCAGTGCAGGGCTTTCCCAAACCCGCCTCTGGAGATTAAACCCACAGATGATCCTCCCTCTTTGGGCCGTCAGCCACGGCCCGGCCGCTGAGAGCGCTGACAGCTGGAGCTCCCCGCCTCGCTAGAAAAAGCATGAATAAGCCCTCTATCATTCCAGCCAGACCCTGTTTCAAAACCACACCCCTCCTTCAAACCGTCCCAGTGCCCCCAAATATCCCTAAGATGGAAAGAAAGGAAAGAGCTGTCGTTACGCCCGTCTCTTTCTGGATTTCACATGCTAGACCGGAGAGAGAGAGAGATGCACAGAAAGAGCACTTAAACGAGCTCTGTTATCACGCCGGATACTGCTGACGGGGAGAAAAGGGTAATTTGAGGCACTTTACTCAGAGCTTCTGCTGCTTCCGTGTCATGTTGTTGATCTCATCTCTAATACGAGCTCAACGACAGACTGAGGTTTAAGACGAGAAAAGCGTGCTAGCAATTAAAGAGAGATTAAACATTCATTCAGGAACCAAAAAGAATATAATCCTTTTAAGGGGACTTCAACACATTTCCAAGGGGGCTGCGATATCACATCAAATGATTTTTTATATTTCTACACTTAAAAAATAAATTACATTTATAAAAAAAAAATCAGAAATTGCTTTTTAAATTTCATAATTACGTACAAAGAAACAGCACGTAGCATGTTGAATTAAATGCAATGTTTTCAAGAAGAAATTGTATTTTCTTGTAAATTGAGCTTTCATATTCACGGTTATTTACAAGTTTAAAAATATATATTTTACAGTATAGTTACATTGTAAATTTGGGGTCAGTATTTTTTGATGTTCATGGCTGCATTTATTTGATCGAAAATACCGTAAAACAATAATACTGTGAAATATTACAATTTAAAGTATGATTAGTTTTCTTGTTGAATTGCTGAATTTAAGAAAAAATTTGTATTGTTTAAAACAGTGCCACTTTATATTTTTAATACATTGTGATACATTTTTTGGGGGATGAACAAAGATTTAAAAAAATATTTTGTAACATTATAAATATCATTACTGTTACTTGCTTATCAATGCATCCTTGTTGAATAAAAGTAAAATAATTATGTTTTAATTATTAAAATTATTATACTAGTAGCAATTGCTATTTGTAGTGTTCAAATTATTTTGAGACACTATAAAGAACAATCGTTTGTTTAAAATTGTATTTTAATAATTTATAATTCCATTTCTAGTTTCCATAAATAAAGTTTGAAGCCTTCAAAAATGTAAATATTGTCTGATAATGGGGGTTATGGAGAAACAAAAGGTTGTACATTTTGGGTTACCAGCTAGTTAATGCAATCGATTGTAGACCAAGTCTGATTATAATAATAATAATAATAATAATAAGTCTGATTAGTTAGTTTGCACTGTGCACTAAAAGTCAGTATGCATGTATTAATTCGATGACCTCCCGTGGCCAATCCGGACAGGTTTTAGACCCCAAGTGAATTAATCTGGAAGAAATGCTTATCGGGGTCAAAGTTGAGCATTTGCCTGACCAGCAGGTTCTTGGCCTGGTTTTAGGATGCTAATCTGCTGGTGTAATCTATTATCTGCCTAATGGTCTGTCTGACCCCCCCCTCGGGGTCTTGGCAAGATGCGGTCAGAGCAGATGTACAGAAGGCAATCAGGAGCTCACGGACAAATGCCGTCTAAAACAGGGCCGTCTATAATATACTTCACCAGTTACTTGATAACAACTGGTGTGGTTTTAAATACATCATGCACTTTCTAAAGGCTGGACACGCTATAAAACAAATCAAATGAGTGCGGTCTCAGCCGACCTGACACGGTTATGTTCGCTCTGCTCCAGTTATTTATATGCATTCATTTAGAAGCAACTCGACTAATCTGCTGCAGATTCAGGCTGTGCACAGCGTGAGCGACCTAGCGTGCATCACTAATTACATCGAGCTTTGCTGTTAGTGGCACTGGTTTGTATCGATGTGTAGGGTAACATGTCACGAGAGAGCTTGAGCAGATCAGTCTAATTAAAGCAGTGTCAAGAGAAACGAATACGGAGTAAAGTGATGAGACAAAACAACACTACAGGAGATGGTCTGAGACGCATGCAACTAGATTAAACAAAACATTTGCTGAAGAAAAGCAGCACAAAACATAATGAATCTGATAATACGGATTATGTCATTGGACTTTATTAATAGAAATAAGATTCATATGTTAGATTTCATGCATCACATATAAGGAGAGATGATGAGGAGATGGATTCGGTGTCAAGGCAAAAAGCAAACATGACTATCTGGCAATATTTATATCTTTAAAATATACGTGCATGTGTCTATTTTGTGTCTTATTGCTGTTGTGTTTTTCATCAAAAATAATAACGCACCACAAACTAAAATTTAATTTTAAAGTAAGGGGAAAATCACTCCCGGATAATCAGAAATGGGCAAAAAGGCAGGATGAGGGAGGAGCCGGTTGCTGAAACCACGCCCACCTAGCGCGACAAGCAGTAGGAATCCACCTGTCACTCAAGTGGCCACGCCCTTAATTATGCAGAACTTTAAGACTTAATATAATTTAAACGGATGAGTTATAAAAAACTCCACCCCCTCACAGTTATCATGAAGGGCAAAATTTGCGATATAGACCAAAACATACTTCTTTCTGCTGTAAAGTTGGGCATTTTAACATGGGGGTCTCCCTTTTGGAGCCCGCCTCTAGCGGCCAGTCGATGAATTACAGTTTTAGTCACGTCCGTGTTGGTTTCACGAGAAGCGAGAGGTTGCCGCTTGGTCAAAATGCGGTGCATGTAATAAATGAACATTACCAGTTGAGATTGAAAACACACGTGTAATGGTAAATTGGATGAATGCGGCTCTTAAAGTAACAGCGCGCTATATTCCTGCTGCGACTCAGTGTTTGATATTAATCAAACAACAAATGACAAAAATAACACACTGCTCTTGAGCTAAAGACTTTTGTAGCTTTAATAAGAAACAAAGAAAGTTCTTACAGTGAAGACTTTTATATTTGATGATTCATTTCTGTGAACGGAGTACTTTGCATTACAAAAACCTTAAAGCATAGTTTGCTTTATTAATAACAGTTTAATTATTGCATACTGACAAAAAAATGTATAGCCTGAATGCACTGTAAGTCGCTTTGGATAAAAGCGTCTGCTAAATGCATAAATGTAAATGTAAATGTATTGTGAGGACTTTAGTTTGTGTTACTAATACCAGTTACTCTAGTACGGTGTTGAGAATTGTGAAAAATTATCTAGGTCTCTAAAATATAGATTATTTACAGAAAATAAAATACATCACTATCTTTAAATAAATCACTCATATACAGTTTTGGTCATATGGTCCACTCATAATCGTGATTGTGATTTTTTTTGCCATAATTGAGCAGCCCTACTATAAAACATAGTTTTGCATGCAATATATTCTGTTGGCCAAAGTGGCAGAAAACTATTTTTATCAATGCATTCTGGAAATTCCCCTATTCTTTCATTCAGGCTCTGGCTTGCATGTTGAGAGCCAGCTGCTGGTGAAGGACGGCCGTGTGGGCAGATGATGAGCGAGTCCAGACGAGAGTGACCTCGCTGCTCGTGCAAACCCAGTCGATTGATATAGATCGGCCTGCAGGGAGAAACGGGACCGGTGTGGTCGATACGGTCACGCACGCCGCGTGATAATCAACTCTTCCTCATCACAGTCGAGTCTGTCATGGCTTCTCTTCTGCTCTTCCTCAACACGTTTCTATGTAAACTGAGGCATCTCGTCAGTTTCCATGGTGGGGAAGAGGCTATGGGCTCTAGGGCTGTCAAAATAAAATTAGAATTTCGATTATATTTGCCGAATTTAAAATAAAATCCACATTCGAGTGCAAAAAAAGTTGCATTTGAATTGTAGGTGTGCATCAGGCTTGATGACGATGTAGGTGTCGTTGCATTTTAATGCTTTTTTTAGTCTATCAATTCAAAATATTGCAGAAAAAGACATCAATGCAGAGAAGATGGTGTTTACCTCAAAACTGAAACCAAGCCGTTCAGACAGAACGCATATTATTGCATTCTTCTATCAGCGTTGCACTCGCGTCTCGAACAAGAGACACATGTTTGGAAAGCATGTCAAATTTAATGCAAGTTAAACTTATAAAAAACATGTTTATGGAGTTTTTTCAACATCCCATGTTTTTAAATGAAAAAAGTACGGTACTCTGTGATTGGTTTTCGGTACTTAGTATTAAACTATGCATACATATGATACTTTTTGTTTCTAATTATTTAAGAAACGTAATTAATTATATATGTATATTTAATATATTTTTAAACAATATGCACTTTCAAAGAGAGTCGTGTTTTTTTTCTTCTGCGCATTAGTAATATTTAGCTCGAAGCGCCCTCTTGTGGCCTCGGGAGAGAAGCCGAAAGCTTTTTTCCCTTAAAGGGATCATATAATGCCCATTTTCCACAAGTTGATATTATTCTTTAGGGTCTTAATGAAAAGTCT
>CM050436.1:504496-551996 GCA_027564155.1 Gymnocypris eckloni scoliostomus
CGATAATGGCTTTAAATGTAAATATCGGTCCGATATGAAAGTGTGTGTTGATATGTGTCACCGATGAGAGGAATACATTAGTGATTAGATCAGCAGTGTGGCTCGTTCTTGAAGCACAGTTTTGTCTGAATGAGGATTATATTGATTGTTATGCATTAGGGCTGCCACAAACGACTATTTTTATTTCGATTAATCGAAACAATTAATTCCCCACAAAAACAAAATGAACAATTTTACTTATATAAGAATATATAATTAAACCACATTTATCTGAAATTCTTTATTAAAGTAAAGTAAAGTGCAACAGAGTGCAAGAAAAAGTGTCCAAATCATTGAAATCAAAGTTCAGTATTAGTGTAAAAAATATGACAATATCACAATTTTCTTGTCTAATAATAAAAAAACACTTTTTAAAAGGAGTATTTAGCAGAAATATTATTTAGAATAACATTTAGATTGTTTCTGATTAAATTATATTTTGTAAAAAAAAACACAAACATGACACGAGTAAATCAATTGTATATATTAGGGCTGCAACAACGAATCGATAAAATCGATTATTATCGATTATGAAAATCATCGACAACGTTTCTCATAATCGATTAGTCGGGTCCGAGTGCGTCAACTTTTGCTCAAATTACAGCTCTAAATAACGTATTTCTATGGACAAAATGCATCTCAAAATAGTGTAGGAAACAGAATGAGATGCTGCGGGAGAAGTACGTGATCCATTTTGCATGATAATTCTTTATTTTGAGCTTTAAGTTAATGCATTAGTGTAAAGGCTTGCCCTGTCAGGCGCTGACAGACAGATGCGTGCGTCCTCAAAACATCCGTCCATTGCGTCAAACATATCCATTGCACTGAATGATCTGTTGTTGAAAGTTAATTTAAGGTTTAAAAGTCAACATGCAGTGTGGATATTTTATGAGAGTAGGAACTTTAAAGGGATAACAGCATGTAATTGTCTGAATATAAATATGAGATGCTCCATAACCGCCTTTTACAGGATAAAGAAATGACAGTAAAACATGACTGTGATAAAAGTTCCTGCAGAACATTCCTCTCACACCGTGTCTTTATTATCATTTACATTTTTAAGAGTAATGTATGACGATTGTATGACATCCAAGTCATACATCCGAGAGAAAGCATTAGGAGGCGACTCTTATAGCACTTTCGCAGTACTTTGATGACACACACCGATCGGTCTAGCTGCGCTGCTTTAAGTCAAACACATCTAAGCGGTCTTCAGAGAAAGCATCATGTTGGCACGCTGCTATGTTGCCAAGTCCGCGGTTGCAGCGGGTTGTTTTCGTGTCCATGGTCTTTTATAACATGCGGAATTGACGAGCTACGCGTAACGATATTCGGGTTGCGGGTTCTCCTGTAGTGGGCGGAGCTAATGCGCAAACAGTAATCTCATTGGCGGTGCTCACCTATCATCGCCCCTGTTTTGATTTCAGCGAATCAGTTCGACGAATGCAGGCGACCTGATTAATATTCATGAACCCAGCAGCTCAATAATCCTTGGTGCGTTTAATATGGTTATTAATAGTACAATTAGCGGTATGTTATCAGTATTATTTGTAGGTTTTTCCCCCTTTTTTATAGAAACACTAAATGACAAACAATATCTTAAGCACCACCACCAGTCCTAAGTTCAGACAACATGACAAATATGCATTCATACATGGTTATTCTAAAGTTCTATCATCATATAATGATAAATTATCATACTATCATATTTTAAAGTTTGACTGAAATAATCAATTGAATTTGATAGGTGTCTCTCACATTGTCCCACAAAAACATTAAAATGGTGTAGATTAGTGTAACGTTTTATAATAATAATTTATTCTATTTGGAGACCATTTCATTTATTTAACATATTTAATATTGGGGCATCCAAGTTATTTGACATATTTTAACCTTTTTTTAAGTAACAATAATTACTTTCCCTGGTAATTAGTTTATTTTATAACGATGTAACTCGGTTAGTATTTGTGAGAAGTGACTAGTAATATAACTAATTACCTTTTTAAAGTATCGTGCCCAACACTGCACACTATTGATTTATTGTATGTCTTTGATTAATAATGAATATGAAGAGCTTTAAAAAAAAAAAGCATATTAAATCGTAATATTGGTAAATTAGATTATTTTCTAAAATCGTTTAGTCCTAATTTAAACTATATTCACAAATACAATGCTTAACAAATTTATTAAAACACATTTATGTAAGGTTTTTAACAAATTATGTAAGGTTTGTGCCACTGCTGCTCTAACAGCATTGGTGATTACCAAAATCATGTTTAGCTTCCTGTATTGGGTAGTCCTCCAAAATGCGTAAGCTCTTTAGTAACAGTCGTAGGCTATTTCTAATGCTATAATATAATTATTGCTGTTATCTTTGACAGAAAGGCAGAGCACTTGAATTTTTTTTCAGATACCCAGTTACAGTCAAAAAGTACATAAACAATGCAAGCAAGGATGCAAGCTGTTATGAGGCCATTTTTGTTATTATAAATACTAATTAGTTGTTTCTGTTTGTAATTTGCCCAATAAATGACAATAACATTTTAAGATTTAAACAATTTTTTGACAGATTCCTAAAATATTTGTTTTCTCTTTATGACAGGTGGTTTAATAAATGAAGCACTGTATGTTTTCATAGCACTCCGTGTGTTTGCAGGACATTGAGCAGAATGTGGAATTGTGTGTATTTTGTCAATAAATAGCATAATTTGATTTAATCCGATTAATCGATTAATCGAAATAATAATCGACCAACTAATCGATTATCAAAATAATCGTTAGTTGCAGCCCTAGTATATATTCACTGATTTATTAATTAATGTGTATCAATGTGTTTTATTTAAAAAAAAAATCATAAGTTCTAAAAGATTTTCAGGATTTTTACAATTATTTAATTATTATTAATGTATTTATTATGCTCTAAACCTACAAATGTTAAATCTTAAAATAAAATGTTAGGGTTAACACTGCATCTTTCTGGGGGTGTGATTGACATAGTTTATTTATAGTTATTTTCAAAGCTTTAATGTACTGTCAAAAATACCTTCATTATTGTTGATTTAATTCTAACAAGTTTTAAAAAATGTAAAATAATTTGTTTATAATTTCTGCACAGGAGAAACTTGGTGTTGCTTCCAAACAAAAATAAATATATCGATATGCATCCCTAAAATAAATGCATATAATAAGACAATAAAAGCGTTTTTTGAGCTTGCATGCGTGTCAACCTGTTGTTGGTAGTGATCGACCGATATTGATTTGTTTTTATAACCGATACCGATACTGATTATTTGTATGTTTATGTACCGATAACCGATATGCAGAACCGATATTTATTTACTGTTATAAAGTACATAAAGAACAGATTGAAGTCCATTCTTCTCTTTCAGTCGTCTTAACAAAAACTGTTGAAAATTAACATTCTTTCATGTTAAATTTAATCTTCAAATTATAACAATAAAAACATTTTATTTATAAAAAGCATCATCAGCAACACTGATATTAATAATATTCAAAATAATGTCTAATGTTTTCAAATGGAGAAAATAAAGGACAGAAGTCATATCAGCTTCATGTTAAACTACAGTTTTAGGTTTATAATCTGTTTAATAGACTAAAGAGTGAAGAATAATTCACTGAATAATATTCTCTGGAATATTGAAATAAGCTATAACAAACAAAACATCGTATTTTATTGCATTTCTTAACTGTTTTATCAGAATTATTAAAATATTTTTGTCTAAATTATGAAAACTGCTGACAGCGTGGTTTATCTATTTTCACAGAACTATACTCAAACTGTGTGAATGAACAGTGTTCACTGCTCCAGGTGTGTGTGTGTGTGTGTGTGTGTGTGTCCACTGCTCCAGGTGTGTGTGTGTGTGTGTGTGTCCACTGCTCCAGGTGTGTGTGTGTGTGTGTGTGTGTGTGTCCACTGCTCCAGGTGTGTGTGTGTGTGTGTGTGTTCACTGCTCCAGGTGTGTGTGTGTGTGTGTGTGTGTGTGTCCACTGCTCCAGTGTGTGTGTGTGTGTGTGTGTCCACTGCTCCAGGTGTGTGTGTGTGTGTGTGTGTGTCCACTGCTCAGGTGTGTGTGTGTGTGTGTGTGTGTGTGTGTGTGTGTACTTGGATGGGTCAAATACAGAGAACACATTTCACTGCTGGTTATACTCTGTATAATTGTGCATAAGACAAAGCAAAAAAACGATATTCAACTATGGTAAAATGCTCAAATATCGGGAAACATATCGGTACACGATACATGGGTCGATCTGTAGTTGTTGGGGATCCCAAACCATGAATCTTTCACAACCCATAATGGAGCACTTTAAGAATGTATATTGAGTAGTCACTCACTATTCCAGAACGAGCACCATCTCGCCGGCCGTCTCGTAGACCTGGTGGAGATTGACCACTCGTGGACAGGCCGCTGCCAGCTCCAGCACGCCGATCTCGTGGAGGATCTCCGTCCTGCAGTCCTGGCCCTTCCTCCTCTTCCTCATGTACTTCGCTGCGAACGCTTTGCCCGAGCTCTTCTCCACACACTTCCTCACCACAGCAAACTTACCTCTGACGGGGAGAGAAAACATCACATCCACCTCATATAACGAACAAATATATTTTTTACTCAATGTGGATTCATCTAAGCTGAACACACAGCATAAATCAATCTGCATGTTTTGTGCGTCTCTGTGTGAATGAATTAGTGATGCAGTAACACACGTGATGCTCGTCTCAATATCTGAGGACATCAACTTCATCTCCAGTCACTTCAGCAGCTTTACAAAATAATAAATATAAGTCAAACACACAATTAAACTCTAAGCTTCGACACAAACCACCAAAATATAAGTTTGGTTTAACTTGAAATTATAATTAAAATGTTACCAGTGTATACTAAAACACACTTTTGAAAGAAGACAATAATAATGAAGAAAATAATACTAATAATAATTATAACTATTAATAAACAAACATAATATAATAATGAATATCATGCAACATGCATCTTAGTTGACAAAAAAATTAAAATGCACCGTTTTGTTGTAAATTAATTTTGTTATCATTTGATTACATTTTTAAAACATGATTAATTACCGATTTTAGTATTACATTTTAAACTCATTAAATCCAGAATCAATCAAACCGAATTTAGGGGAAAATAAAATGGATCTTTCTGGGTGGAGTTTAATTGTGAACAAACAAGTCATATTTATAATAATTTTCAAGGTCTAACAAACAAATGGAAAGCATTTCCAGAACCATTCAATGCTATATGAATATTGTGATATATATTTATATCATATGGGGTATTGCAATAATATTTTTGGCCACATCCCCCAGCCGTGATTTCATGGTAGTCTCACAGAACCAAATCCCTCAAAAGAACCAAAGAACCACCTGCTTATCTCGTCTATGTGTAAAACTACTAACCAGTCTGCTTCAGGTACACTGTAGAAGCAGGGCTCACGTTTCCTCGCATCCCATTGAAGAGCGCGGGTCACAAACACACAACACAAGTCTGTCCAGCGCCGCTTTCCATTGGACTGAGAGAAAGACTGGAGCTGGAGGCTATGAGTGACATGAAAGGCTGCTGTGTGTCTAAAGATGGCACACTTATCACCGCGGCTGAACGTGCTTTTGTCCCGGTGGCATATATGCAGGATGAAATCATCCCGTGTCCCACTTTAAGAGCTGAACTTGAATATGCAGGGCACATGAGGAGAAAAAACTCAAATGCACACGGACACACGTCGCCTGAGAGGATTCTTGAGAAAGCTGGTGCATTGAAACGACACCGTCCCGCTGAACTCGTTCCCTACAGCGCTGACAGTTCTCGCAGATTTAGGATGAACCGTGTCATTTCTGTACCAGCCACTGCAGGACTTATTATAGACGGTTTCACCGGCAACAACATAAACAAACGTTACCGCGCGTGTTTGTGGCCCTAACTTAACGTCCGGTAGACATCCGAATAAAATCAATAACAACAGTCCCTCTGGAGGAGATAATTTTTTTATAACAAGCAAAATATGTTTGCTTCGTAAATCAGACGGACTGAGATGCAGCGATAACTACTTGGACGGACTTATTAAAAATGCAAATTCACTCTCCTCCAGCAGGAGACGCTTAAAAGCGGGAGAAATAACGTTAACGTTAGAGGTTTGCGTTAGAGAAACTGAGCTTACAAACGCTGCTTTATCAGACATATAACATGCAAGATGACATCAAGACAGTGTTCTTCAGAAATACAGTGATATATCACGTTTTGATTTTTAAACGTGCATTACGTGCTCATGTTTATTCAACAAAGCCTTTTGGGAAAGTGTTGATATTGTGGCGGGTCGCCTCAAATACATGTATGTATGTGAAACACATATATAATGTATTTTTTAAAAGACTTGGCGGCTGACTAAAGAGCGACCAGACAATCCTTAAAACAGACTGAAGAGTGGTTTAATACGCAGCAGGTGAAGTCTCCGACGCGGTGAGACGCTGCAGACGCACGGCTCAGAAACAGTGGAAGAGACGGCGGAGTAAACATCCCAGCGAGAGATGCTCAATCCCAGCGTGATGTCCCAGTTACTCACAACTGCTCCATTCTCAGAGCAGAACCAGTGATGTGCGTCCTAACAAGACAAACGTCTCTGGAGACTGACACTATACGATGTCTGCCGAGGACAGGCTTTTAGACAAAATTAGTGAAGAGCAATTCCAGCTCATCCTCCAAGCAGGACATCTTGAGCATAAACCAAAGTGAAAGCAAGGTGGATCTGCTAAAGCATCCATGCTGTTCATTTCAACAGATATGTGCTCTGTTAGAAAACAATAGACTGTAAACAAATGTCCGTGACGTCACCCGTAGGTTTCTGAAGAGGATTGTTGAAGCTCAAAGTGGGCGGAGCCGGCGGCGCCATCTTGGCAGCACGTCACTCCCGGATAATCAGAAATGGGCAAAATGCGGGATGTGGGAGGAGCTGGTTACTGAAACCACGCCCACCTAGCACGACAGCAGTGGGAATCCACCTGTCACTCAAGTGGCCACGCCCTTAATTATGCAGAACTTTAAGACTTAATATAATTTAAACGGATGAGTTATAAAAACTCCACCCCCCCTCACAGTTGTCATGAAAGGCAGAATTAGCTATATAGACCAAAACATACTTTTTGTACCAGACAGTAAACATACTTTTTTCTGCTGTAAAGTTGGGCATTTTAACATGCATGGGGGGGGCTCCCTTTTGAGCCCGCCTCCAGCAGCCAGTCGATGAACTACAGTCTTAGTCACGTCCGTGTTGGTTTCATGAGAGAGTGCGGGAGGAACACAAACCCTTGCAGGAATATGTCAAAACTGCTTTCTGCACTCCTTGTGCACCGTGCCGTCACATTCAGTCCAACGCGTAGCAACTGATGAATGCAATGGACAGAGGAAGAAAACTACTCTTATGTGTCTCCATAAACCCAGACCTGTAGAGTGAACCATAATGTCTGGGCAGCTCGTGTGAGTCACGGGTTCAAGGAAAGGACGTTTTTCCTATTTCCATCCCCATTCTGTCCAGATTTACTACACACAGCTGGGACCGCGTTCCTCATTCCTTCACACAATGTGGAGATTAATGGGTAAGTGGGAGAAAAATGTCCTTGTTCTGAGCTGGCCCAATACAATCTGGCTGTAAAGTTTCTTCACGACAGGAATATTTTCATTTGGTAATTTGATATGAGAACAAACCCATCCAACATGTGACCCGTGGAAAAGACAAGATGCTGTCCACGTCAAGGTGCAGCAAGAGGATCAGTGAACAATTCAGAATCAACTAAGAACAGTTTAGTCTTCAAAATATTCTAATATTTCAGCTGTTATCGGTCCATAAGAGCCAGTGGAGGAAAGTTTCAAAAGAGGACAAAGATAGTGTTTTTTTTTCTTTAAAGTCTCTTCTGTTCACCAAGACTGCATTTATTTGATAAAAAAATGAATATAGGACAAACAGAAATTTTTTGAAATATTATAACAATTTAAAATAACTGTTCAACATTAATAGCCATTAAACTGTAATTTATGTCTGTGATCAAAGCTGTATTTTCAGCATCATTTCTCCAGTCTTCAGTGAAACGTGATCTTCAGAAATCATAATAATATCAAGAAACATGTCTGATTATTATCAATGTTGAAAACAGTTATGCTGCACAACATTTTTGTCCAAATTGATGCATTTTATTGTTCTTGATTATTTTATTAATTTAGGCAGTTAGTTTTTTAGCCTTTGATTTGGATTCATTAGTCACAATATTTTTGTGGAAACTGACGCATTTAATTTTTCAGGATTCACAGATGAACAGAAAAGTTCAAAAGAACAGCATTTGTTTGAAGAATAAAACTTTTGTAACATTATACAGTGTTTCCCACACGTTGATTTATTTGTGATTTATTCGTCTGTTAATATAATCATATTTTGACTAGGACGCAGGCAAAGCACTGAATAAGACAAAACGGTAATATAGCCAAAACCACCGCATATAGTCGCTTTTTAGTGTAGTTGCGTGTTGACTGCATCAGACAATGTCGCGATTATTAACCAGGCTTTAGTGAGAGTGATTCCTGGTTAATATGTAGTATTAATGGGTCGTGTTTAATCACTATTTATACTTGTTTTATGTATGACTACAGAAAATATGAACAGCTTTATTGGGCATTCAGTTGTATTACAGTATAGAACGGATGGGATTGTCACAATTCTCAATATACGACGGTTTTACATTTAAATTAATTCTGTGTTTTATTTGTCTCCGAATTGGCTGTGTGTAAAGTCAATGAAATTTTTCACATATCACCAAATTGGATTTTGGCATTCAATATCTCAATACCAGCCAACAGCTGACATGGTGTATTGTGCATCTCTAGGCAATGACTAATAGGTAAATGACAAGCAATGAAAAAACAAAAGTACAACCTTGCAGCTAGAGTAGAGTAAAGAAGCATGCAGCCACAAATCCCAACGGCCTCGTAATCGCTCTGATTGAGACGGATGCAGAAAGCACCTTCCGGCTCCTTTGAAAAACTAATAGGCTTTCACAGCCCTTGACTGCGCGGCTTCGGCATACCTTCATTTCCACGGTCTTGTGTTAATCTGGTCCTGCTTCTCATGATACGAATGCCACGAGGGAATGTGATAAAGAAACTAATCTCCTCACATAATAGCTGCCACTCCAGAGGAGTCCGGCCGTCCAGCCAAAGCAGCTTCGGAGAGTCCATCTTTACTTTCAAAGTTACTCAATGCATTACAATATCGTGGTACTCCTTAAAAAAAGGAACTTTTTATGGAAAGTAATGTGTTACGGTACTTTTGCTTCACGTTTTCTCATCTGGGCTGGGCTTCCTTGTATGTTTTTAATAGTGATCGACCGATATAGATTTTTTTTAACCGATACCGATTATTTGTACGTTTATGTACCGATAACCGATATGCAGAACCGATATTAATTTACTGTTATAAAGATCATTCTTCTCTTTCAGTCATCTTAACAACAACAAACAACTGTTGAAAATTAACATTCTTTCATGTAAAATTGTATCTTCAAATTACAACAATAAAAACATTTTATTTATAAAAAGCATCATCAGCAACACCGATATTAATAATAAGCAAAATAATGTCTAATGTATTCAAATGGAGAAAATAAAGGACAGAAGTCATATCAACTTCATGTTAAACTACAGTTTTAGGTTTATAATCTGTTTAATAGACTAAAGAGTGAAGAATAATTCACTGAATAATATTCTCAGGAATATTGAAATAAGCTATAACAAACAAAACATCGTATTTTATTGTGTTTCATAACTGTTTTATCAGAATTATTAAAATGTTTTTGTCTAGATTATGAAAACTGCTGACAGCGGTTTATCTATTTACACAGAACTATACTCAAACTGCGATCGCTTGCGAGATAATAAATCATTAATTTAGATAGAGACGTATTTAATTAGATGTTTATTGGCGAAATAATAGTTCTATAGTAAATATTAATATAGTTTAGCGTGTTTCAAACATGGAAAGTGATGCGTTACGTTACTTTTGCGTTACTTTTTAATTATGAGCAGGGCTTGATTGTTTGTTTTTAATATAATAAGTTATATTTATAGCAAATATAAAAGCCTTTCACACCAAAAAGTGTAATGAATAAACCTCAGACTGAAGGACGAGTAAATCACGTCTGTACAGAAGAACACAGGAGAAGTTCAACTCTTCAGCAATAAAAAAAAAATGTTAGTTTATCTAAAGTAATTTTTGTTTATTAGTATGATTGAACTGGATCATCAAAGGTCATCAAACACATCGGTTAATAAAATGAGATTAGATATATTTGTGTTGTTTAACATATTTAATTATTGCAGGTTTGCGTCATATTCTGAGTTTGCATTTCACGGTTTTAATTCATTTTGATGAATACTGAATCTGTTTTTTTGCGAGTGGGATTCATTAATACACTTCACATTTAGTCTAGATCGTCAGTATGTACCCGTTATGGAAAAAAAGCCGCCAGAATGTTCTGAAAGTTGCTAAATCCGAGGGAGCAACAGTAACTCAGGGGTGCGGGGGTAACCGCCAGCTCAATTAGATTACTGTTTTCTAGTAACTAGTAAAATAGCAAACTACTTTGTAATTTAGAAGGTTTAATTTAGAAGTTTGTTTGAGCTGCGCCCTCTACTGTACAGACATGAATTAACATTTCCTTCAGCCTAATGCGTATTCATTTCAATTTTGATGTGAAAGGATTTTTACATTTGCCAAAAATATAACTTTTTTTATATTAAAAGCAAACAAGCAAGCCTAGGCCATATGAGAAAAAGCAACGCTAAAATAACGTAGCGCATTACTTTCCATAAAAAGTAACTAAGCAACTCAATTACTTACTTTTTTAGTGAGTGACACAATGCATTACTTTTAAAAGTAGCTTTCACCAACACTGATTTTAGCCATATTTACATCACAACAATGTTTTGGGGTCCTAACAATGCGCATTTGAAAACAGGTTTTAAAGTGCGAGTTTAAAGCAAATCTCGTTATTGTCTCCATGCAAACTACAAATATGCAAATCTGTGAAAATGGTGACATCATGCCTATGTGTATTATGTGTCCGCTACTGACCTGGCGTACATAAAACAGTGCTTCAAGTCATTTTCAAGGAGTCAGTGTCATGTAAACGTACCCTAAGAGGAAGAAGATACAAAGACACAGCCAAAAACCATCTGTGCTCGTTACATGAATATCCAGCATTAAATATGAACAATATTTGAACACTCTAGCTGCAAAGACTTATGATCAATAACCAGCCCTTTAAGGTTAATTTGACTTTGAACTTGATAATGTTGTATAATCTGTTAGGGTTAGTATTGTATAATCTACCTTAATCCTCTCTTCTGTCTGCTAGAAGGACATCACTGATTCAGAATGGAAGTTAATTAACAAACGTCCTCTAATATACATTTAAGAGGCCTTCACACAGACAACAATGAAATAACTGAGGTTCACCAAGTTACACGGCTATCTATTACACAATAATTCAAATTAAATCAATATTGCGATACGATATAAATGCATGTTTCAGAGTGAACGCATGCAGCTGAAACAAAGTATCACGATGTAACATTTCCCGCCAAAATGAACGCCACGAATATTTAGTCATTCTACGGTTATAGAAGACAACTTTTATTATTTACTTTATTGTTTTTACTTGATTTTTCCACTTCATAATTACACATTTTGAAAAATATTTCTTATTTTATGCATTCATAAAATTCAGTATATTATTTTGTAGTCACACTGAATAAATTCAAGTTAACTTTATGGTTACTGAAAGAGATTTGAGCTGGTTCTTAAACAGAGTAGCCTATATATGAACACCCACATGTTCAACCATGAAATTAAATAAAGTTGACACTTTTAGAAAAAAATGAATAAATAATATATTTGTTATATTGTCTATGCAGATTCACTCCCCACCAGAAATCACCCAAATCAGTCTAGAACCATTCATTTTACTTGACATATTTTTAAGCTATCTGATCAAAATTCCTGGATGACTTCATAATTGCAATAAACATAGCAGAAAAACTAAATATTGCCAGTACTGTTCATCTCTAGTCTCTACATCTCCATAGTTTGATCTCAGCACTCGGTCACATCTCCAGTGGTTTCTGTCACTCATGATTTCCGGTCGCTTCGTCTCTTTAAATCACTGTCGGTGGGAACATCACTGCCGGCTGCTTCTCATCATGAGAGACCGTTTTAGAGAGCGAAGTAAGTTTGGGATGGACTGTGCTGTGTAGGACATAACAGCTCTCTTAATTCATTAAAGGCAGTGGCGAAAAAAGCTTAAAACAATTTCCCCTTGTGTACTTTCTGCCACACCACACTTAATGACTGTGACTTTATTTTCAGCCAAGTGTGCACTTTAGTTAAACATCAGCTTTTTCTCAGGGGAAAGTGCAGCGTTTCTGTGCTGCATTAACCAGCAACAGGCATCGAGAGAGAGCGCAGGTAATTAGCCTTTCAGCTCTTGAACAACATACGAGTAAGGAGTCCCATCAGCGCTCGCTCGCACGTCCCCTGAAAAGGCTGCCGGGTTGAAAGCGGAGGTCTGTTTGTTCTGTGTCTGTGACATGAAGGAATAATGAACTCGGACATGTGCCCCGGAGCGGAGCGAGGGCTCCTGTTCTCCTCAGATACAGTGATACTGCGGGAATATCTACGAGCATTACCTCATCTCAAAGCACTTATGCTGTTTTCTTTTTAGGTCTGACTGTGTGCTTTCAGCACCTCTCTTTTAATTAGGAGGTAATTATGCAGAAAACATGCCATGCCTAAATGACCTCTTCTTGACAAGCAAACTCTGTGACCACAGTTTGGGCTGATGTTATGGAAAAATGGAAAATTAACAGAATAAAGTTTTTGTTGCTTGTGTTTTTTTTTTAAATAAGATACAAAATGATTTTTTCACATTTATAAAACATAGATAGATAGATAGATATAAAACATAGATATAAAACATAGATAGATAGATAGATAGATAGATAGATAGATAGATAGATAGATAGATAGATAGATAGATAGATAGATAGATAGATAGATAGATAGATAGATAGATAGATAGATAGATAGATAGATAGATAGATAGATAGATAGATAGATAGATAGATAGATAGATATAAAACATAGATAGATAGATAGATAGATAGATAGATAGATGAATATAGATAGATAGATAGATAGATAGATAGATAGATAGATAGAGAAGCGGCGATATAGAGGCGAGAGAGAGCGAGCGAGAGAGGCGAGAGAGAGGCGAGAGAGAGAGGCGAGAGAGAGGCGGAGAGGCGAGAGAGGCGAGAGAGGCGAGGAGGCGAGAGAGAGAGAGAGAGGAGAGAGGCGAGAGGAGCGAGAGAGGCGAGAGGCGGAGAGGCGAGGCGAGCGAGAGAGGCGAGAGAGAGAGAGCGAGAGAGAGAGAGAGAGAGAGAGAGATAATGGTGACATTTAAATTCAATTTAAAATAGCTGTTTTCTGTGTGAATATATGTTAAAATGAAATGTATTGTTGTGAATTTTACTGCAGTCTTCAGTGTCACATGATCCTTCAGAAATCAATGCTGGAAACAGTTGTGCTACTTAATAGTTGTTTTGTGTGTGAAATTCATCTTTGATCACAGCAATAAATTACATTATGACATTCACATAGAAAACAGCTATTTTAAATAAATAAAAATTCCCTGTATTTTCAAAAGTTTCATGCTGCGTCCCAATTCGCCTACTTACACTATGCACTCTTGTGAAGATAAAGTACATACTTTTGAGTATGTAGCAGAATAGTAGGCACACTTTGGGACATACTACTTCGTCAAACAGCGTGTTTAACGAACGCTCTGTTGCTTAGTTACGTGCATTGTCATGGTTTAAACTGGCCTGTCAATCATCTCATCACAGTTAACATCATCCACAATTCATTTAATTTAATTTCTTACCGTATTGGAGCGAAATGAAGAGGCACGTTGATCTGCCAGTCACGGGTCTATCATGCCGAGAACTCATATGTTTGCATAATAATGCAATTAAAAGTTAATGACTAAACGTATCATTATAAAATCTCACAATGTTGCTGCAGACGAAATATAAAGCACATAACATTAAATATTTTTTAATCAGGTTAGACATTGATTATTTATCACTCACACCCCATCCCCTGCCTGTCCGTCGGTCTCATATATCTGCCATGGTTGTAGTTTTTGAACACTTTTTATGCATGTTTGCGTCGGTCTTGCATTAAGTGTTCAAAAACTACAAACATGGCAGATATGCATGTTTGTACTTGTAGTTCCACCGTGCAATGTGTTGTAGGCAGTATTAGCCAAATGCGCATCGATCTGCACTAATCCCAAGTAGTCGACCATCCAGGGATCTTTCCCATACTCTTCTCAACATACTATGATTTGGGAAATTCTATTTTCTATGTTCAGAAATTCTATTTTTGAATACCATTTAGGACGGATAGTTTGAGAATTGGGACACAGCATCAGTTTCGGTCGGCAAAAGTTACGTGCTTCTGAAACGAAAACGCACGAGTGTAAACGTAGCCTCAAGCACTAACAGGGCTCTAGAGTGTGACCTAATTTCTCAATAGTGCGACCAGCCGTTTGAGAAAAGAAACAAAAGTCTCCGCGACTCTGAAAGTCTCCCTGTGGTTCAACAACAGACACACATTAGGCTCATACCGTGGTCTAAACCAATCAGAGGTAGTGAAGGGCAGACCCTCCTCTGATTGGCCGTGGTCCAGATATTCCTGTACGTGTGTGTACGTCTGATGCGTGTGCTGCTGCAGTAGAGATGCGCGCGGTGTTGCCAACTTAGTGACTTTTTTCCCCAAAAAAGCGACTAGTGACACATCTAGCGACTTCTTGGACAAACTTTAGCGAGTCTCTGTGATCGTTGGTACTGCCGAGATCAGTGCACGCAGCTCTTTCTCTGCATCTGCTCTGTTCAGTGAGCGTCTGAGAGGAGTTTAGTTAAAACAGATATTATTGCTTCTCTAAGTTTACATGCAAATATAGCCGAAGTCACAGTACAAGAATTGTCTTTGTCTTATCTTGTGTAATAATTGATTTCATCAGACAATGGCTCAATAAAATTATAAATTAGGATTTTTGTGCAGACTAACTTCTTGGAAGGGAGAGCTGGTTATGAATTCTTAAAGGGATGTGTTTCAGTCACTATTTCATATTCATCCTGTTGACTGACAACATAAAAAGTCAAATATATAAATTAAAACAGTTTTATTGAGAATTTGGCTGCATTAAAATACAGTATGAGCACAGAGAGAGACAATGAGACAGAACAGGTTCTTTTTTTCCTCTTTAAATACTTTTTTTCATAATGTTTAGTGAAATTATTTGGGTGCACCAAACTTTTTTTCACCTAAGAAAATAAGTTAGGTGCACCAGTGCAACCAGTTAGTCTAGAGCCTGACTAAAAGGGCTTCGATAACACACTTGTCATTGCCCCCCCCGCTCTGATGAAGATGTTCCCACTGGGCTTTTAGCCCCATTCGACTTGAATGGCACGACACTGATGTCATGGTTTCCCACTTGGACGCTAGAGCCGGGTTTCTCTGGGAAAGAGGGCCGGAAACGACTGGGCTTTAGAAATAATTGTGATGGGAAATATATATGAATCCCGCTGCACAGATCCGTCAATCACCCAGAGATTCATGAGATGACATGCTGTTTAAGACAACAGTGAGACTGTGGAGTCATCCGCTTATACGCCGCAAACACATCCCTCACAAATGCACAAGCTTAATTAGAAAATAACAAGGGTCCACCGAGCTCAGTGCTGAAGCTGAGTGTGTGATCAAGCAAACATTCAGAGAATTATCATTTTTATGTCTTTAAAAATATTTTCATTTTGTGTTATTGTAAAAACTCCCATTGCGATATTTTGTTTTTCATATTGCTATATATATATTATATAAATCAACAGATGGCGAATCAATAATTGGGTTGATTTTGTAAGCAAGTACAAATCAGCATACAAAAACAAATTGCAAGCATAGATAAATATAACAGAACAAAGATGCAAATTAAATAAACTTTATATTTTACAAGTCTAAGAGTATTCAGGTACAGAAATCGAATAATCAAATATAAAATAACAATGCTTCGTTTTCAGTGTATAAATTCAATCTAATAACTCTGTGTTAAAGCTACAAAGTGTTTCTTTTCTTTTATTAATATTCATTACACAGAATGCAGGAGGAACATTAAACTGCTGTGAACCAATAAACTTCACCTAAGCCATAAGCAGCGGTGTTTATAAGGATGCTTGCAGAGACATGCATTTTGACAATGTCACGCGTACGTGTCATTTCAGGCACAAATGTGAGCCTGGAGCACAAAACTAGTTTTAAGTAGCACGGGTATATTTCTAGCAATTGACAAAAATGCATTGTATGGTCAAAATTATTGATTTTTCTTTGATGCCAAAAATCATTAGGATATTAAAGGTGTCATCGGATGCTGTTGATATGATTCTTTAGGGTCTTCATGATAAGTCTAGGACATACTTTGGTTAAAATTGATCAATGGTAGTGTAAAAAACACAATTACCCTGTCAAAATCAGCTGTTTTCAGCAAGCTCTTTTTTAAGTCCATGTTGCTTTAAATGCTAATGAGCTCTGCTGACTCCGCCCCTCTCTTCCGTGGAGTGACCAGCAGTACTGTTTACTTCAGCCGCCAAAACTGGCCAACAAGCACGTTGTTAGGAAAGGGGATTTGCATAATTCATAAAAACCCGTTATACTCACTTCTTCTGCAGTGATGATGATGCGTACAGGGCATGGTAATAAAAACATTCGGGGCTTTTCTGAAAACATTCGGGGCTTCAGCCCTCTTAGCCCACCCCTACTGTCATCATTTGTAAAGTATATATACACACTTTACCAAATGTACCTGTATTTTTACATTTAAATATTTACTTGCATTTACTATCTTTTCATATTTGGCGACTTTTTGTGAAAAATTGAGACTTTTGTGGGTGGTTCATAAGATTTTTTGAGGGAGGAGTTTGGCAACACTGCGCGGCACCCATTCACTGCAGAGAGTCCATTGCGGAGACACTGATGGGATGATGCATTTCTCATGCAAATTTTCATTTTTGGGCGAAAATTATTTTAAATCATTATTGAAAAACAAGCATTTTTTTGCAGTTTATATAATTTAGGGTTTTAAATTACATCTTTTCTTTTTAACACTAGCAGAACTGTAAATGGCACGCTGCCATTGACACGGCATTCAGAAACTTGGCACGTTACATGCAAGATAAAATGTCTCACAAATGCTTGAGAAATTACACTTCTCATTTTACATGGCACTCTTCCATCAAACGTCTCCGGCCTAATCTGCAGCGTGCCTGTTCCCATACAGGCAAGGCCAAGACATGTGTTGATCTGAAGTGCTTGGCCGATGGTAGAGTGCTGGTTCTGATCCGTCTGTGGTAGAGGAATGCAGTGTGGCGGCCCTGCAATTATCCACATCTGAGCATCACACTGCTCCGATTTCACCTCATACACATCTCAAGCTTTAAAGCAACAGTGTCCTCAGATCGTCCGAGATGAGTTTGTTTCTTCATCAGGTTTGTAGAAATGTGTCAGCAATGGATGCTGTGCAGTGAATGGGTGCCGTCAGAATGAGAGTCTGATAAAAACATCACAATAATCCACAGTCCATCAGTTAACATCTGGAGAAGACAAAAACTGAAACAAATCCAGCATGAAATATGAGTCTATAATCCATAATAACTCTTCTTCCAGTGAAAAAGTGCATCTGCTGTTGTCTCTCATCAAAATCCAGTCATGTATTTGTTTAGATCTGTTTTGTCTTGTAAACGCTGCAGATTTCTCTCCTGATTCAGACCAGAACACTTTTTCACTGGAAGAAGAGTTATTATGGATTATAGACTCATATTTCTTGATGCTGGATTTGTTTCAGATGTTGTCTTCTCCAGATGATAACTGATGGACTGGAGTGATGTGTTTCTCATTCTGACGGCACCCATTCACTGCACAGCATCCATTGCTGAGCATTTCTCCAAACCTGATGAAGAAACAAACTCATCCTGATCTCGGATGAACTGAGGATGAGTGAACGTCTGACGGCACCCATTCAAGCATGTGAGCAAGTGATGGAATGACACAATTCTCCAAATCTTATATAATAATAGTCCCAAGAACTCCACAGCTGACTATTATAAAAAATAAAATAATAGTTTAAAAAAGAAATATACATAATTATCCTAAATATATATGTACATTAATTAGCATAAACAGCCTCAGACACATGAATATGATGCTGGCAGCACAATCTGAGCGGGTAGCACAAATCGTCAGAACACACATTGAAAATGAATGACTTCCGCCTGCGGTGTGAACACAGTAAGAAACAGACATCAAGTACTCACTGATTTGTCTTTTCTCTTGTTTTACTGGACTAATAGCTTGGCCTAAACCATTAATTCAGGTGTGTTTTGCAAACAGACGGCTCAGATTGCATGCTCGAGAGTTTGTCGTGTGACTAATACAGCAGATAATAAAGGACTATCTAGTCTCAATTGTAACTTGTATATTACAAGCGTTCAACTTGAATCCAGCATGCAAACGCTAAATGTCCCGATCCATCTCTTGGAGAAATTAAAGTGATTTTCTGCTAGTTTTGCATGTAGGCGTAAAATACAACACATGCCCAAATCTTTGTGCTTGCACTGCAAATCCTCCTCGGCACAAACTCTGAGCAGGGTTTTCATAGTGATGAAGACTTACAGCGCCTTGGCAAAGAAACGCCCTCCAACAATACAGTGCCCTGTATGACTTATACAAACCACTGAGCCCTGGCATCAACGCAGTGTGCCATCAAACCGCTTTGTTTTACAATAATGTGATCTGGCTATAATGCACCGCATGCATTTAGTTTATTGGGCGTTTCATTAAAAGTGCAGATCAATGCATCTGAAAGCCATTTAAACACAAAGCAATGCAAGCCACACTTCGAAGCACTTAAAAACAGCGATGCATGCCTTAAAATACATGACTGTATGCAATGGAAGCAATAAATGCATGCAAGATTTGGGGAAAAGATGGACATCAGAAAATTAGGCTGATATGTACTTAAATTACAATATTTTTATTTTCATTAACAACTGAATCAATTTGCATTGCAATTAAAGCGTTTTCATGACTTTTTACACACTCATATCCAAAATGAATACATTAGTATGTATCTAAATGACAAAACAATGCCAAAAATCACACCTTGAAGCGGTGTAGAGGTTTAAAATACTGATGCATGATTTTAAATACTATATATGCAATGCAAGCAAATGCAATATCCATACAAGCATGCAGATCCATATAAGAACACACAGGGACTCTTGAATGTAAACATGTTCAATGCACACATACAGACTATAATGCAAATAGGATTTACTGTCGCGTGCACACAGGTAAAGGTGCGCCTTACCTGCCCAGTTCTTTGCCGGGGGTGACGTCATAGCGCTCGGTGAACGGCTCGCTCCTGATGGCGGTTCGGATCTCGCGCAGCAAACCGTGTCGGTTCTGACCGGATTCACACCGAATTCGGCTTCTGGGCTCGGTGGTTCGTGGACATTCAGGAATCATAGCGGCTGTTATAAACGTCAACTCGTTTTATTTGTGTACGTTACCGAGACAAGTTTTTACGTTCAACAGGTGACCCGATGCAGTGAATACTATCACGCTAACGTTACCTCACTTAATAAAACGCTGAATTTACACCTAACGTTAACAACATGGAAACGTGTCTAAAATATGAACTGTTAATACTTTCATCTTCGATTTAAACGAGCAAAAACGCTTGAGATTATGACCGCTGCTCTCCTCAGCTCGTCTGCTTTCATCTGAACCGAGTCAACGGAAAGCCAAGCTGCTCCACAGACTTCAGTTGCCATGGCAACGTTTGTGATTGGCACTGCTTTCAACCAATCACGAACACGCACTTGCCGGTGGGCGGGAGGAGGTGGACCTTGACGGTGACTTTTTGACCAATAAGAGGTGAACAATTAATTAATTAAATAATTATGTTACAGATTCATAAAATAGACAGATGTTGGATTTTATTTTGAGAGGATGATGGAATCACAGTAGTGTAGACGTTCAAAGAATCTCATCCTCTGTGATTAGCATTTATACTTAACATAAAGACGTACTAAAGGACTTTTAATTTGTAATAATTTTACTTCTAAAAGATACATATCAAAATAAAATTCCCTTTTCCGATGATATCTATTATTATTATTACTTAGCTCTTTTGCTGGACATACTAAATATTTTGATCTCGTTATGTTTAATATTCACACACATATTGCATATTCGTGTGATGCCCTCTAGTGTTTATGCTGTGTAAGGATGAGAGTGAACTTATGTAAATATGAATCAACATAATCAATACAACCCACTAGAAAGTGATTGTTTATTAGCATCTATGTACAAGGACGTTCATGTAGAACAGATGCACATCAGAAATTAGGCTGATATAGAGTCATTTGTGTACATAATTATATTTACAAGTGTATTTTCATTAACAACTTTATCAGTGTGCATTGCAAGTAATATGCAATTACATTTTTTCCACATTATTTTGAACTCATGTACAAAATTAATATAAAATACCAAACTGCCAACAAATAAAAATCATAAAAATACATAGTGATAAATAAATCAAGTGTAATACACAGATTCAGTGTTTATGGACATCATCCAAAGAAAGTTCAGAGTCATAGAACATGTGTGGAATAATAAACAATAAATGCAAACATAACGCAGCGATAAACATCATCATAAGAGCCTGCACATATATATATAAACACATAAAAGCACCACTTAGATGTCATACTGACAAAGAAAATCTCTGTGATCATCTGTGGTTATGATAACAGTCGTTTTGTTAATATTAGGAGACAAAGCCTGTTTGCATTTAAAGTTTTCCAGTTATGAGTGACAAACCAACTTCCAAATGGAAAATGTGCATCAATAAATGTAACACATAAATCATTAAAATAATTAATAAAGATATACCTGCAATATACAAGGTGGATGTGGGGTCTGTGGCAATGCCCACAACTTCACAACACAATATATTATACCAAGTAGGGTAATCATAACATACCAATGTCATGCCTTTGCCTGTGTCATTATCAAATGCAGCTAAACAAGCTTAGGCTTTAAGAAGCACTGTTTAGAGTTATTTCTATTGGACGCTGCTGGCAGAGAGCTCTGGTGAGCTTAGTGTTCGTCGTGTCACATTATCAAGTGAGCTTCCATGTGTGCTTGAGCACATATTAATGAGGTGACAAACGACTTTAACCACTTCTGCTCCACAAACACAATCAGTTTTAATGACGTTATCAACAGTATTTGAGCCTTGTGATAAAATCAGGCAACACAGTGCTGTCGTTTGGAGTTCAACCGATACATTAGAATTCATTTTTAAACTGATTTAAAGGAACAGTTCACCTAAAAATGAAGATGTGTTGTCAATATACTCACCCTCAGACCATCCAAGCAGTTTTCCTTCAGTAGAACAGTAGATTTACATGAAATCGTGCTCTTTGGTGATTCATAAAATGCAAGTGACCGTTTAAATATATATAATATCAAGGAACACAAAATTAAAACCCATGGCTCCTGTCGATATATTGAGGTCTTATGAAACAAAACGATAGGTTTGTGCATGAAACTGAACATTATTTGCAACATCATTACCTGTTGTCCAGAGTCTCAGGCAAATCTGATTATTTTTGACAGACTTCATAAGACCTCAACATATTGTCAGGAGCCACAGGTGTTCATTTTGTGCTCATTCATATGCTTTTTTATTCTCAAATACAGGCAACTGCTGACATGCATTTTATGATTCAGATAAAAATCGCCTTTACTGTTCTACTCAAGAAAAAAGTCAAATACATGTTTTATGTAAAATAAAAGCACTTTTTTATTTTTGTGTGCACTATCCCTTTAAGGTTTGGTCAGGGGCTATGTTCAGAATAGTGTCCTAGCATACTACTCATACTATGTATGCAGTATCCATAACATGCACAGTAAGCATACAATACCTAGATAATGTATAACATTCACCAAGGTGCACAATACATATCTGGAGTACTGTATGCCATAATGCAATGAGACTACTTGATGTAATACCCTTTGTAATACCAATCTTGGACTTTTATCTGATCAGTCACACATTTAAATGCAAAATAACTAGATAATGAAAAGTGGGAGATACATGCATTATTATTAAACATGCAGCGTAATGAGGTTATGTGACAATTACATTGCATGCTGCACTTGGAAGTGTTTATTTGCAGAATATGTTTTGCATACTACATAACTTAAAAAATACAGTATATACTGTGCAGTATGATGTACACTATAGACTGTGCAGTATGAAGTAAGTAATATGTTAGTATTCCATTTCAAACATAGCCAGGCATTGAAACTTTACCCATTTTAAGCAAACAGCCAATCAGAAAGGAGATGCACTGATGCTTAACCAATAGAATGATGGCAAGGACAAACATGAGTAAGATGCACTATTGCATACACGTTAGACCCCACACTCCCACAAAGTACTGTATATATCTTATACTTTAGTGCATAAACATGCTATTTCAAGTCATTTTGAAACAAAAATCTCAGATATATGTAGTTTAAAAATCTCTAAAAAGTCTCTTATGGACTGAAAATGTTCAAAAAAGAAAACAAGTCTCTATGAAGTCTCACTTCTTCACTCCAGACCAAATGTGCTGGTCTCCTCCACAGCAGTGAGAAGTTTCTCATACAGCATAGGGTACGACGGATAGGAGGCAGATCCAGACGGTTGAAGCATGTGTGTGCCCTGCAGGAGACGTAAACACAGAGGTCAAAGGTCAAGAGGAGGCTTCTATCACGGTGAGATGAACTCTACTCTCCTGTGAGCCGCTTCACAGCAAAGCACAACTTTCCCCAGCAGAGCATGTGAGATTCTGTATATGAGTGAGGCATCTGTATCTTATCCATCACATTGGCCTTATTTAGCTCTGGCTGCTGACGCTGTGCACACACAATGACAAACTCCTGAGCCGTTCTCACCCTGACAGAGAAATACGAGCCTGTACTTTAGTGCTGACGGCGCCAGGCTTTGATCCGCAGTCCAGATGAACAGGGGGAAATGATTTCCAAGGTGTAACGCTGGATGCAAATTGAGCTTGATCTCGGCTAGCTTTATTAACAAGTCTAAACAGTGAGGCGGTTTCTTAGCTGTTGTGATTGAATTGCACGGTGTGGAAGAACCATGGCAAGTAAACAAAACAGTATTTGAACAAGCTTTTAGTCGACCACACAAAGTATCTGTGGGTTAAAGCACTGCTTGGGTGACGTTGTCCTAAATGCATTCATTATTTCTGTGCATTGCAGTCTGTGTTTTTCATTTCACGTCTCATATTTGTTTTGACTGTCAAATATATAAATGGAAATGTAAGGATCTGAAAGCACTGGTTCAATCTTCCCTCTTGAAAAAAATAAAAATAAAAACAGCATATGCTGGTTAGGTGTGTTTTGAAGCATGGCTGCTGGTTTGAGCTGATCCTGAGCATGAGCTAATAAAACCAGCTTATGACCAGCTTAAACCAGCACATGACCAGCTAAGAACCAGCTAACCAGCTCATGACCAGCTAAGAACCAGCTTAAACCAGCTCATGACCAGCTAAGAACCAGCTTAAACCAGCTCATGACCAGCTAAGAACCAGCTTAAACCAGCATGACCAGCTAAGAACCAGCTTAAACCAGCTCATGACCAGCTAAGAACCAGCTTAAACCAGCTCATGACCAGCTAAGAACCAGCTTAAACCAGCTCATGACCAGCTAAGAACCAGCTTAAACCAGCACATGACCAGCTAAGAACCAGCTTAAACCAGCTCATGACCAGCTAAGAACCAGCTTAAACCAGCACATGACCAGCTAAGAACCAGCTTAAACCAGCTCATGACCAGCTAAGAACCAAAACCAGCTCATGACCAGCTAAGAACCAGCTTAAACCAGCTCATGACCAGCTAAGAACCAGCTTAAACCAGCACATGACCAGCTAAGAACCAGCTTAAACCAGCTCATGACCAGCTAAGAACCAGCTTAAACCAGCTCATGACCAGCTAAAAACCAGCTTAAACCAGCTCATGACCAGCTAAGAACCAGCTTAAAGCAGCACATGACCAGATAAGAACCAGTTTAAACCAGCTCATGACCAGCTAAGAACCAGCTTAAACCAGCTCATGACCAGCTAAGAACCAGCTTAAACCAGCTCATGACCAGCTAAGAACCAGCTTAAACCAGCTCATGACCAGCTAAGAACCAGCTTAAACCAGCTCATGACCAGCTAAGAACCAGCTTAAAGTAGCACATGACCAGATAAGAACCAGTTTAAACCAGCTCATGACCAGCTAAGAACCAGCTTAACCAGCACATGACCAGCTAAGAACCAGCTTAAACCAGCTCATGACCAGCTAAGAACCAGCTTAAACCAGCTCATGACCAGCTAAGAACCAGCTTAAAGCAGCTCATGACCAGCTAAGAACCAGTTTAAACCAGCACATGACCAGATAAGAACCAGTTTAAACCAGCTCATGACCAGCTAAGAACCAGCTTAAACCAGCTCATGACCAGCTAAGAACCAGCTTAAACCAGCTCATGACCAGCTAAGAACCAGCTTAAACCTGCACATGACCAGCTAAGAACCAGTTTAAACCAGCACATGACCAGATAAGAACCAGCTTAAACCTGCACATGACCAGCTAAGAACCAGTTTAAACCAGCTATAAACCAGCTTAAACCAGCTCATGACCAGCTAAGAACCAGCTTAAACCAGCACACGACCAGCTAAGAACCAGCACAAGACCAGCTAAGAACCAGCTTAAAGCAGCACATAACCAGCTAAGAACCAGTTTAAACCAGCACATGACCAGATAAGAACCAGTTTAAACCAGCTCATGACCAGCTAAGCACCAGCTTAAACCAGCTCATGACCAGCTAAGAACCAGCTTAAACCAGCACATGACCAGCTAAGAACCAGCTTAAACCAGCTGACCAGCTAAGACCAGCTTAAACCAGCTAAGAACCAGCACAAGACCAGCTAAGAACCAGCTTAAAGCAGCACATAACCAGCTAAGAACCAGCTTAAAGCAGCACATGACCAGATAGGAACCAGTTTAAACCAGCTCATGACCAGCTAAGAACCAGTTTAAAGCAGCTCGTGACCATCTAAGAACCAGCTTAAACCAGCTCATGTCCAGCTAAGAACCAGCTTAAAGCAGCACATGACCAGCTAAGAACCAGTTTAAACCAGCTCATGACCATCTAAGAACCAGCTTAAACCAGCTCATGACCAGCTAAGAACCAGCTTAAACCAGCTCATGACCAGCTAAGAACCAGCTTAAACCAGCTCATGACCAGCTAAGAACCAGCTTAAACCAGCTCATGGCCAGCTAAGAACCAGCTTAAACCAGCTCATGACCAGCTAAGAACCAGCTTAAACCAGCACATGACCAGCTAAGAACCAGCTTAAACCAGCTCATGACCAGATAAGAACAGGCTTAAACCACCAGCTCATGACCAGCTAAGAACCAGCTTAAACCAGCACATGACCAGCTAAGAACCAGCTTAAACCAGCTCATGACCAGCTAAGAACCAGCTTAAACCAGCTCACATGACCAGATAAGAACCAGGCTTAAACCAGCTCATGACCAGCTAAGAACCAGCTTAAACCAGCTCATGACCAGATAAGAACCAGCTTAAACCACCAGCTCATGACCAGCTAAGAACCAGCTTAAACCAGCACATGACCAGCTAATAACCAGCTTTAAACCAGCACATGACCAGATAGGAACCAGTTTAAACCAGCTCATGACCAGCTAAGAACCAGCTTAAACCAGCTCATGACCAGCTAAGAACCAGCTTAAACCAGCTCATGACCATCTAAGAACCAGCTTAAACCAGCTCATGACCAGCTAAGAACCAGCGACCATCTAAGAACCAGCTTAAACCAGCTCATGACCAGCTAAGAACCAGCTTAAACCAGCTCATGACCAGCTAAGAACCAGCTTAAACCAGCTCATGACCAGCTAAGAACCAGCTTAAACCAGCTCATGACCAGATAAGAACAGGCTTAAACCACCAGCTCATGACCAGCTAAGAACCAGCTTAAACCAGCACATGACCAGCTAAGAACCAGCTTAAACCAGCTCATGACCAGATAAGAACCAGCTTAAACCAGCACATGACCAGCTAAGAACCAGCTTAAACCAGCTCACGACCAGCTAAGAACCAGCTTAAACCAGCTCAAACCAGCAGCCGTGCTTCAAAACACACCTAACCAGCATATGCTGGTTTTTCAACACTTTCATGATTGTTCTTGTTATAAAATGTTATACAAATCATATTAATTCTATGGAATATAACATTTACATTTACATTTATGCATTTAGCAGACGCTTTTATCCAAAGCAACTTACATTGCATTCAAGTTACAGTTTCTACATTTTATCAGCTCTTGCTTTCCCTGGGAATCGAACCCATGATCTTGGCGTTGCTAGCGCCATGCTCTACCAGTTGAGCTACAGGAAAGCAAATATAAGCTACGAGGAACGTGAAATTAATGCATAATGGTAGAGACAATAATTAGATTTTTAATATTCAGCCCAGGTCCTTGAGATCTTTTGAGATTAGCATCTCTAATCTAGCACACATGCTAGTCATATATATAATGTACTCCAAAAAGTTGATAAAACAAAAAACAAACTTTCAGCAATATGTGCACATTTAAAATATTCTCTCTATGGTAAACTCATCAAAAATATTCATAACATCACACTTGTATGGTCTCCAGATTGAGAATTTGGGATATATGTGATTCTACAGGCAGAATGCATGTTATTTCTTGCCGTATACCTTGGTAGAGAGGTAATCTTTCCCCACTTTTCAATGCAGAAGCGACGCAGGCCGTTGCTCCCCCGGAGCGCTGCGAAACCCTCGTAGGGGACACTGGACGTTCCCGTCACGAACTGCAGCAGGCGCAACCTCTGTTCATTATTGAAGCGCTCCACCGCATCCCAGAAACAACGAATCACAGCGTGCCCATTATGGTAGCCTGGAGGGGGATGGAGGGTAAACATAAACACCGATATGTGCTACGTCACCCGTAGTTTGTGTTGTGTTGGGTTAGACCCTACTCTGAACTTCTCTCAAGTTCCCAGTTGATCCCAGTACTTCCACCAGGAGTTACAATATATAGGAGCTATGAAGACGTTCCTCTGGTTTTGTTTAAAGGATATTTCACCCAATTATTAACTGCCATTAAATACTCCCCCTCATGTAAATAAGTATAAGGTATAAGTTTTCTTTGCACACAGAAATGATTCTCGTAGCTTCGTAAAATTACAGTTGAATAATGTCACATGGATTATTTTAACGATGTACTTGCTACATTTCTGAGCCTTGATCGTGTTAGGATCCTTGCCGTCTATGAGAGTCAGAAAGCTCTCGGATTTCATCATCAATGTCTTAATTTGTGTTTTGAAGATGAACGAAGGTGTTACGGGTTCGGAACGACACGAGGCTGATTAATTAATGACAGAGTTAATGACATCTCTTTAAACGGGTCATATGATGTTGCTAAAAAGAACATTATATATTTGGTGTAATGCAATGTGTTTATGCAGTTTAAGATTCAAAAAACACATTATTTTCCACATACTGTACATTATTGTTGCTCCTCTATGCCCCGCCTTTCTGAAACGCGACGATTTTTACAAAGCTCATCGTTCTCAGAAGTGAGGCGTGCTCTGATTGGCCAGCTATCCAGTGTGTTGTGATTGGCCGAATACCTCAAGCGTGAGACACATATGTTTCACCCTCACCGTATTGTGATACGTGTCCCGGTGCGACAACACAAAAACAATAAAACTCATTATAAAAAGGCATTTGTTGCATCCAATGGGGACATAATTACTGATTATAATGACTTATTACTACTTTACGATGCAACGCGATGCGTAAACATTACCATGTCTGCATTTGTGATCGGAGAAACGACAAACAACAAGCACTAGTCTACACAGCTCAAAACTCATGTTTGAATGTCAGCGGCAAATACTTTAAATAAGAAAATGTACTTAGGGCTGTGGGTAGAGGTCTGCTACCCGACCCGGGACCCGAAATACTTTCGGGTTTTGGGTCGGGTTCGGGTTAATGTTTAATGGATAACTTCGGGCTCGGGTCGGGTCGGGTTTGTAGCTAAACCAAAACTATATGCAGAGGCTATGCTGTACGCGTACGCGTCATAGACACACACACACACACATTATTGCACACAGATATCAGAGATCACGCAGCGCACACACAGCATGGAAACTTTTATTAGTAACATAGCTTCGATAGGCTACTGACTCGCAAGTCGCAACATTATATTTCTCTGCAGGGGGTAAAACCGCTGTTTTTGAAGTAACTACGCCTCATTGCTTGTAGAGAGAGACGCGCAGATGCAGTTGTGGGGATTTCGGTTTGGGTCGGGTTAGGGCTCTAAATTTAACTGTGCCGCTCTGGTCGGGTAAATGAGCCACTTTAGGTGGCCGTGGTCGACTCTTAACTTTTATAAAGAATATCTCTTTGGTTTTGAGACTTAAGTCTTTGCAACTTCAGGGATCTTATCTACACACCATCAGCTTGTAACTCTCCAAAGAGAAAGGAAAAGTTGAAATCGCGTCATATGACCCCTTTAACTGGTTCGGGTGTGTTTTATTGGGACTGGAGTTGAACTCTTCAAGAAAGTGGTCTTTTGGGAGCAAGAAACAAGCTTATTTAATTAAGCCAGGAAAAGTCAACAGAAGACTCCAGAGACTGAGAATATCTCAACAGCGTGAAACCACATCACCGCAGGGCTGTGTGAAAGTTCTACAGGGTTCACCCCGTCACGCTTTTAATGAACTGCAATCTAAACAGATGAGATACTTGTTTTGGCATTAGCTGTGGGATAAAATCCTGTTGACTCTCCATAGTAATTCACAACAGAAGGCCTGAAAGAAAACGGAGACCTGTTCACATTGAACAAATGCTTAACCCGAGCAATCGAGCTTCTACTCACTAATGAAGACCATGTGAGCATTTCTCTCCAGTAATTAACATGTATGATAGCTTTTGGAACAAATTTGACAATTGACAAAGCAGCTGCAATTAATTGTTTAAACACGCCACTAGCATCTGCTCACCTCCTCTATATTCTGTGTTGGATCTCCAGTCGTTCAAATCAATCTCAGCCGTCCCTGCAATGACCAACTCCAGCTCACGAGCATCGAACACTGAAACCAGACGGGAGTCTACGACCTGCATTATAAAGGAGCACTTTATATATGACATTCAATCATCTGAATTAGATTAGTAAATAATTGTGAAACTCCCATTCAAGCTAATGTACCTCATAGAAACCTCTTACAAGGGCTTCGGTCTGCTGCATAACCCCCCTCTCCACCCTCCATCTAGCCATGCGCTCAATGTATTCCTTCTTGTTTTTCTCCGTCACTTGGATGTTGGAGCCTCCCGACTTCAGCTCCCTCTCTATGACCTGTCAAAAGATGTAAAAAGTACTGCAGCAGATGTAATGTTTACAAGTATTAGTGGCATGGCTCCTAGAAAGCATGGATTCATCCTGAGCCACCATTTTGTTGTGTGTAATTCTTTAATGTTTATACGGGATTTGTTTAAAGGGGTGATAATTTTGCACAAGTTGATATGATTCTTAAGAGTCTAAATGAAAAGTCAATAACACACTTTGGCTAATATTTTCTCACTGGTAGTGTAAAGCAACACCCTTTTTACCCAAGCTCTGTTTTCAGCAAGCCGTTTTAGTCCATGTTCCTTTAAATGCTAATGAGCTCTGCTGACCCCGCCCCTCTCTTCTGTGGCGTGACGAGCCCTTTTCGGGAACTTGCTAACTAGCACGTTATTAGGAAAGGTGATTTGCAAAGATTCATATAAGAACCTTATACTCACTTCTTCTGTAGGTGAAGCTGGATCACGAATGATGCATTTAGGCAGATCGGAGGATGCATTCCCTTCAAAAACAAAGCTAACCCACTGCGTCTTCAGCGGCTCAGATGTCTGGAGTAAATGATGACTGCTATGTTCATTATTACTTCCAACAACAGAACACCTCAATAGCTTAGAAGCCATTCTTGTCTACATCTGCTCCAGCGTCGAAACAATGGAGGACTGATGACAGCTCACTCAGGGCGGAGCTACGGTAAAACGCTAGTGTCAATCAACAATAATGGGAGGGGCCTGGGTCTGTGTGACATCACACCGACAGGCATCTGAGAATGGCTTGATATGAGAAAGAGGAAATTATTTAACGAGATAAAAAACTATAAATAAAAACACTGGGTGGATCTTTATCATTATAGGGTGGTTGTGTATTTCAGTTATTGTATAAAGTGCATGTCGCATCCGATGACTCCTTTAAGTAAGCCAGGGGTGTCCAAACCTGCTTCTAGTGTGTCATCGTTCTATAGAGTTTAGCTCCAACTTATCTTAACACACCTGTCTGGACGTGATTCTAGTGATCCTGGAGACCTTGATTAGCTAGTTCTGGTGGGTTTAATTAGGAGCTAAACTGAGTGACCCCAAAACAAGATTGGACACAGGTTGAGAAGTGATGTAGCTATACATTGGGTTTGTACTGGGATTGAGAAACATGAGTTGTAACGCGTTGACTTGTAAACACTGACTCGGGGCTTCCGCCTATGTCAAGCGTGACCTTTTCAACATCATTACGTATTACGTGAAGCGCGCATCGCAGAACAGGTGACCATTTGTGTTTATAAAGCATATACATTTAATCATTTAATTGTATTTTTCTAAATGACTGACCGTTTGGGTATATAAGACCCTTATTGGTATCGTCTGGTATCGTTTATAGCCCTTTGAAGCTGTACTGAAACATTTTGACCTTCAACCGTTTGGAGTCCATTGAAACTAACTATATGGATACAAATCCTGCGATGTTTTCATCAAAAACCTTAATTTATTTTCGACTGAAGGCATTCGACGGAAGACATGGGAGTAAGTAAATTATCAGTACATTTTAAAGTGAACTAATCCTTTAAGAAAGCATCTGATCATAGCTCTGCAATCGGCACTCCAGTCTAATCACGTTTATTTATATAGCTCTTTATACAATAGATTGCTTTAAAGCAAGCAGCTTTACTGTATTAAACATAAAAACAGTGTTCAGTTAGAAGTACAACTTGATATTCCGCTATAAAGCAGCTCTATATGTATGAATATGCATAACACAATATTTCTCCTCCAAGTGAAAAATTAAAAACCTAGTTGATTAATAGGTGACGAATAGTTGACTTAGTCGATTCTAATAATCAGGGTGACCTTTTCAACATCATTACGTATTACGTGAAGCGCGCATCGCAGAACAGGCGAGCATTTGTGTTTATAAAGCATATACATTTAATCATTTAATTGTATTTTTCTAAATGACCGACCGTTTGGGTATATAAGACCCTTATTGGTATCATCTGGTATTGTTTATAGCCCTTTGAAGCTGTACTGAAACATTTTGACCTTCAACCGTTTGGAGTCCATTGAAACTAACTATATGGATACAAATCCTGCGATGTTTTCATCAAAAACCTTAATTCATTTTCGACTGAAGACATTCGACTGAAGACATGGGAGTAAGTAAATTATCAGTACATTTTAAAGTGAACTAATCCTTTAAGAAAGCATCTGATCATAGCTCTGCAATCGGCACTCCAGTCTAATCACGTTTATTTATATAGCTCTTTATACAATAGATTGCTTTAAAGCAACTGTATTAAACATAAAAAACAGTGTTCAGTTAGAAGTACAACTTGATATTCTGCTATAAAGCAGCTCTATATGTATGAATATGCATAACACAATATTTTAACTAATTGTAAAAGCTGAAGAAATGATCAAAGCCTATTGATTAATTGGTGACGAATAGTTGACGATTAGTCGATTCTAATAATCATTTGGGGATTATCAAAATAATAATTAGTTCCAGCCCCATAAGACACATGAAAGCCTCCTTGAAGGTGCTTCAAAAACAGAATAAATGATCCAGCACCTGTCCAAAGACCTCCTCGTTGACGGTAAACGTCAGATCCAGGATATTCGTGATATCGTTGTCCTTCATCCACTGTAAGCTCTGGTGGAACTCCTCGTCCAGGTATTCCAAATCACTCAGATCTGTCACTCTACGGACCACACAATGCAGACAGCCAATCAAAATTCATAATTCGAAACTTACCTTGTCATCTTGACTCCAAAAAACCTCTGAGACTCACAGTCTGAGTAGGGCCTTGTAGAACGGTCGAGTGAAGAAAGCATCCAACAGATACTGGTGGATCAGGGCCAGACCCAAAATACGGCCACTGAAGCGGAACCTGTGAGGGTCCAGCAAAACATTTATCCATCTCATAATGGTCTGTGCATGCTTTAAAGGGGTGTTTGATTGTGATTTCACTTTTTTAACTTTAGTTAGTGTTTAATGTTGCTGTTTGAGCATAAACAATATCTGTTACGATGCTGAAAGGTCAATGCAAACAGAGATATTGTCTTTAAAATTATGGCAGTTTAATGGCTACAAAAACGGCTGGTAGGGAATACAATGAGTTACTTCCCGGGTTTGTGATGTCATACACCCAGGGATTTGCATAAACCCCGCCCCCGGGAACATGCCAAAAAGGGTGCGGGGCCATGCTGCGCTGCTTTAGAGAAGAGGAAGAGTTATTGCCATGCCGTCAAAACTAGGGGTGCACGAAAAAATCTATTCATATACGAATCACGATTCTGTCTTGTAACGGTTAATGGATTCACAAGTTTCAAAATCAATGTTCCCTGCTCTGCATCTCTCTCTCTCTTATTCAGATCATTAGCTTGTTAGCTTCATCAGTGAACTGTGTTCCAATTATACACTTTATGTGTACAGACAGATGTTTTTCACATAGCTACGCGAAGCGTTAAACATAGACATGCACACGGTTATCGTGGTAGTGAGCAATACTTGCTGGCCAACACTTCTTACTGTTACAGCAATCATGTATTCTACTGTATTAAAGCTTTGGTCAGGTAAAAACGTAACATAAGCAGTAACATTTACATATAACAGTGTAGCTAAAACTATAAGACAACAACAAACAATAAAACACACCATTCTGAAACGTCTTGTAAGAGCCGTGCTTGCACAGGTTCTGCGCGATCCTCTTCACTAATAGTCTCTGGGTCTTATTCGGGCTCAAATTGATCAGTGATATTGACGACGCCATTGTTTAAAATACAATCAGAGAACATTCTGAGGTGAGGGGCATGACGTTTCTGAACACGCACTAGGCGGTTTAGCCAATCACAACACACTGGACCAGATAACCAATCGGAGCCCATTACGTATTTCTGAGGGCGGGGCTTCATAAAACCAGGAAATCATCCTGTTCATCGGAGAAGGAACAGAAAATCAATTGTGTGAAAAATAATGTTATGTTTTTAAACAAAGCATTAACACTTTAGACTGCACCCCATAAACACAATCAAGCCTAGAAAAAAACACATTCATATAATCTAATATAAACATATCCTGTCTTTGAACCAATTATAGGTTTTTACAATTCTCTACCTTCTGAACAGGGCTTGAAAGTCAGACACTGAGACTAAAAGTTGTGAATCTGAACACTGACATTCACCAGACGTGTGTCCTCTTCTTGGATGAAGTTCAAGGCAAACGCTGGGAATTTGTCTTTTCATAACACTATAATTTACTAAACAAGAGTGCCATTTTCCCTGTCAGTCAAACTCCCAAAATAAGAGACAAAACAAAGACGTAGCGTGACCGCTTCTACGTGACTTTCTTTCCAGCTGACCAGAAGGCATGCGATTCCTCAACCACATGCCACATCAACCAGAGAACTACAAAGCTGAACTTCAAAAACATTCCACGTCTAAGCAGCAATAATTAGGGATAAAGAGAGATAGTAAGGTAGAAAATGGAAGATCTCTCACCACTCCAAATGGTTCTCTACAAATGCAGACATGGGGCTGATCTGCACTGTATACGTGTCATTGGCGGAGTACTCAAACAGACCGTAGTAGGGGTTAAACAGCTCCTGAGATAACAGGAAGAAGAACTCCCGCGATGGGCCGCTGTAATCCAAACTGTAGGGAACATGAACACAATATTTTAGATCCAAGTTCTGGTTTGTATGTCTGTCAATGACCTGCATTAGACTGACCCTTCCTCTCCTACGAAAGCGATGTAGAGCTTGTTTCTCTGGAGCTCTTTCCGTGAGTAGGCCATTACTTGATTAAAGGTGCCTTCCAGTAGCTGTTCCCTTCTGATGATGAGCCTCGATACAACACAAAATAAAACCAAATCAATATAATATCCATCCATCCATCCATCCATCCATCCATCCATCCATCCATCCATCCATCCATCCATCCATCCATCCATCCATCCATCCATCCATCTATCTGACACACTTACTTGATCTTTCCTGGTCCCTGGCCGTATCCTTTAGCCTCCAGCTTCCTGTAAAAATTGCGAAGTTTTGCCTCAAAGTCTCTGCGGTATGGAGCCGGCGCTCTGGCCCTCTGCAAGCCTGTCAAAATATACAATACCACTGCATAAATTACACACTAGTCTATTTTTGAACGTTTCCTTATTTAAAAATATCATCAAATGAAATAAAAGTGGGCAAGAAGCCAAAGAAAAGATACATTTAATATATCTAAAATTTAGCAAATGGAGCAGAGATGCCAGCACCATGCTGTGAGATAATTTCACTCATACTCTGAGTTTCTCATCAAACACTAGCTATCACAAGCGTACCAAACAGGCTTATTAAACTACGCTAGCACATTCTGTACAGCACAGCGGGACGTCCCGCCATGAAATGAACTCGTGTCTCGCTGGTGTGTGAGTGTATGTGATCATGCTCAGTTCAGAAAGAACCATTCTGACGTGAGGAACGACCTGTGATTTGTTTAAACATGAGTGAAGCCGTAGACAACCGCAAGCACACAGAAGAACTGATGCGGGGAATGATTGCTCTCGCTCTGTGAGGGAAAAGCCTTGTCTGGGTTTTGGCAAGATGCGCTACACACAAGAGGCAGCCTCATGTTTCCAGAGACGCTTAAATGGGCTTTTAAAATAAGGGCGTGTTCACACTTGGCGTCTTTTGTGACTAGAAAAAGTGCTTTTTTAGTAAAATTTGTTGCTATAAAAACAGCTGCAACGGTAGCCTAGCGCGGTATGCGGCAGAAACGCCGGCTTTTGAAGTTAACGGGGAGGTATGTCGGTTCATAACGAGGTTTGTGGGAGTGTGACATTATACGGGGAAGGAGACGGTATGGTGCTTCCAACAATAGAGTCCAGGAGCTCCGCTGTTCTGTCAGATTTGGCTACCTCCCATTAAAACAGTGTGTACTACAATTCGACAACGAAAAATTCTACCTGTTAAATTATGTTTTATTAATATGTACACAACTCTAAACCTACCCTTACAGTAATGCACATACAGTAATTATGTGTTATATTCGCGGTTGTGGGTAGAAGGGATACATCTAGTACCGGAAACCAACAATAAATATTTTTTCTATCTATTAGATTGTGTTTTATTAACGTCTACACCAGTGCTTCCCAAACTGTGGGCCGTAGCGGTATTGCAGTAGCTAGACTAAATCTAAATATTTAAATAATCAAAATATTCGAATTGTTCTAAAATGTGACCCCCATAAAATGTTTATACATCCTATCAAACATTATACCAACAAAGCACAATTTAACTTAAAATTAATAAGTTAGTAAAATAATATCTATTATTTTTCCATTCTTCAAGAATGACCTCTTTTAGAGATTGGATGCTGGATGGAGAGTGATGCTCAACTTGTCTCTTCAGAATTCCCCATAGGTGTTCGATTGGGTTCAGATCAGGAGACATACTTGGCCACTGCATCACTTTCACCCTGTTCTTCTTCAGAAATCCAACAGTGGCCTTAGATGTGTGTTTAGGATCACTGTCATGTTGGAAAAGTGCACCAAGGGCACGGAGGTGATGGTAGCATCTCTCTTCCAGTATAGAGCAGTACATTTGTGAATTCATGATGCCATCAATGAAATGCAGCTCCCGACACCAGCAGCACTCATGCAGCCCCACATAAGGACACTGCCACCACCATGTTTCACTGTAGGCACCATGCATTTGTCTTTGTATTCCTCACCTTTGCGACGCCATACAGTTTTGAAGCCATCAGTTCCAAAAACATTTATCTTGGTCTCATCACTCCAGAGTATAGAGTCCCAGTAGTCTTCATCTTTGTCAGCATGGGCCCTGGCAAAATCTAGGCGGGCTTTTTGTGCCTGGGCTTTAAGAGAGCTTTTTCGTGGATCGGCACCCATGCATGCCATTCCTCTGCAGTACGCCGTACAGTGTCACGGGAAATAGTCACCCCAGTTTGGCTTTCTACTTCTTTAGATAACTGCAGTGAACTTGCATGTCGATTTTCTTCAACCCTTCTCATCAGAAGACTCCTGACGAGGTGTTAACTTCCGTGGACGACCTGACGTCTCTGTGAGATGGTTGCAGTTCCATCTTTTTAAATGTTTGCTAGGCGTCTTGAAGCTGTACTGGCTGTTTGACCTATCAACCTCGTTTGGAGTCAGTGAAACCTTTATATGGATACAAATATGCTTTCATCAAGAATCAATCTTAATTCATTTTAAGAGCTGAAGACATTCAGGAAGAGTTGGACAGTAAATTACCAGTGTATGCACTTCGTCACGATCCTTTAGAAAGCATCTCTCATAGCTCTGCATATCGTGCATTGAGTGATTGGTGTTAGGTATGTATATAGCTCTTTAATACAATAGATTGCTTTAAGCAATAAAAACACTTTACGATAGCATATTAAACTACAAAACAGTAATTCAGTCCTAAGTACAACGCAACTTTACTTCCGCTATAAAGCAGCTCTAATATGTATGAATATTTTGTCATAACACAATCACTTTGGATAACTAAGCGTCTGCTAAAAGCTGAAGAAATGATCAAAAGCCTATTGATTAATCTGGTCATTTTGACGATTAGTAGGATTCTAAATACATCATTTGGGATTATCAAAATTCAATTCAGATAGAATAATACCTGGCATGGCTGTTGGGGTGGCAGTAGAAAATCGGAGGTATTCAAGCCCTGGCACTCCTGTATGATCTGTCACTCTCACGGACCACACAATTGCAGACAGCCAATCAAAATGTACATAATCACTTACCTTGTCATCTTGACTCCAAATACATGCTTCTTCTGAGACTCACCGGATGTTCTGGTATGGCCTTGTAGAACCGCGTCGAGTGAAAGCATTGCCAGATACTGGTGGATCGGGGCCGTGGCTCTGCAAAGCTGACTCGACTGCAGCGGAACCTGGTCCAACCAAAACATTATCCATCTCATAATGCGTAGCTATGTCATCTGCTTTCCGCGAAACCGTTAAGTGACGTTTCACTTTTTAACTTTATGTTAGATGTTAATGTTGCTGTCTATGAGCCTTGCAAACAATATATCTATTCACGATGCTGGAAAAGGTGATCAATGACAAACGGTGAGAATATTGTCTTTAAAATTATAGCAGTTTAATGCGTCTTGACGCCAAAAAAGCGGAGGTAGGAATACAATGAGTTGCCTGATGGTTGTGCCATGTCATACCCGAGGATTTGCATAAACCCGTTCTCCGGGAACATGCTGCATACAGGAGTGCGAGGCCATGACTGCGGTAACGCTTCATCAGAGCCCAAGAGGAAGAGTTGCCATCGCCGTCAAAAGCTGTAGGGGTGCTGATGAAAAACCTGGCTGTATTCATATACGAATCCGCGATTCTGGACTTGTAACGGTTAATGGCTCCTAGTTTCAAAATCAATGTTCCCTGCAATCTGCATCTCTCTCTCTCTCTCTCTCTCTCTCTCTCTCTCTCTTATTCAGATCATTAGCTTGATGCTTCATCAGTGAACTGGTTCCAAAGTTATATCTATTATGTGTACAGATATTGTTTTCACATAGCTACGCGGTGTTGACATGAACATGCACCATGATTATCGTGGTGAGTGAGCAATACTTGCTGGCCAACACTTCTTACTGTTACTATGCAGTCATGTATTCTACTGTATTGGCTTTGGTCACGTTAAAAGCGTTAACATTTTAAGCTAAATTAAAACCATTTTACATATAACAGTGTAGCTTAAAAGCATAAATGTTAGCAAACTAACAATACTTAACAACACCAAGTTCTGGAGCGGCCTGTAATTTACTCTACTGAGTATACTGCGATCCTGCATAGTCTCTGGGTCTTGATAGGGCTCAAATTGATCAGTGATTAAAATTGGCGGAAATTGTTTAAATAATACAGAGAACATTCTGAGGTTGAGGGCATGGCGTTTCAAAATATAATACGCACCTAGGCTGGTTTAAAATCACAACACACTGGACCAGATAACCAATGGTATAGCCTAGATCGTATTTCTGGTAAAGTCGCTTCATAAAACCAGGAAATCATCCTGCTAAATGCATCGGAGAAGGAACAGATAATATCAATTATTAACGTATCTCAAAACATGTTATGACTATTTTAAACAAAGTCATTAACATGGCTTGTGTTGGGAAGATAAGGATGCTCTTTTATTTTTTGTTTTGGGGTCAAGCCTAGAAAAAAAACACATTTCATATAATCTGGACAAATATAAACATATGCCATTGTCTTTGAACCATGAATATATAGGTAAATTATAAACAATTCTCTACCTTCTAAGAACTTAAGGGCATTGAAACTATCACATGAGACTTGGGGAAAAGTTCAGTGAATATTAACATGAAACATTCACCAGGCATTAATATCCTCTTACTTGGATGAGTTCAAGGAACATAAGCGGCTGGGAATTTACGTCTTTTCTTAACACTATTAACTTTTACTTAAACAAGGTGCCATTTCCCTTTGTCCAATTGAAAAACTCCCAAAGATAAGAGACAAAACAAAAGCCGTGGCGTGACCCCGCTTCTCATTGACTTTCTTTCAACTGGACCAGAAGTTGTCACGATTCCTCAACACATACGTAATTGAGATTTACTACTAGCTGAACTTCAAGAGACCATTCCACGTCTAACTAGCAATAATTTACATAAAAAGAGAGATAGGTTGGTCAGTAAAATGGAAGATCTCTCACCAAATGGTTCTCTAGTACAGACATGGGGCTGATCTGCAGCTCAAATACGTGTCATTGGCGAATACTCAAACGAACCTTCAAGGGGTTCCAAACATCTGAGATCAACAGGAAGAAGAACCTGCATGGGCGCTGTAATCCAAACTGTAAGGGAACTTGTGAATACCCAATATTTTTGAATCCAAGTTCTGGCCTTTGTATGTCTGCTCAATGACCTGCATTAGAGGATGTCGGCCTGGCCGATGTAGAGCTTTTCTCTGGAGCTCTTTTCCATTGAGCCGTCGACAGGCTCGGTGCCTTCCAGTAGCTGTTCCTTCTGTTGATGAGCCTGGGCGATGGACAAAATAAAAACCAAATCAATATAATATCCACAAAATCATCCATCCATCCATCCATCCATCCATCCATCCATCTCATCCATCATCCATCCAAGCTCCAGCGCCCGATCATCCATCTATCTGACTGCACGGACAGTCTTTCGCATGGTCCTGGCGCATATCCTGTGGTATGCGCTCAGCTTCCTTTGTAAAAATTCGCAGTTTTGCCTCAAAGTCTCAAATATGGGCCGAGGCGCTCTGGCCCTCTACCACAGCCCAAGTCAAAATATAAAATACCACTGCATAAATTACACACTAGTCTGTTTTTTGAGCGTTTCCTTATTTAAAAAATATCATCAAATGAATTAAAAGAAAGCCTTGAAAGATACATTTGTAAATTATATCTAATAAATTTAATCCAATACTGAACGAGACTACCAGCACCATGCTGTGAGATCAATTTCACTCAGTGCCCTGAGTTTTTCTCATCAAACACTAGCTATCACAAAATGTACCAAACAGTGCTTATTAAACCCAGCATTGTGCTTTTGGTACAGTCACAGCGTGAAGGCGATCACGCCATGGAAATGAACTTCAGCAATGTCTACGCTGGTGCATGGCAGGTGTATGTGATCATGCTCAGGGTGTCACGATATATATAGTTCTTGCTGCGTGAGGAGCGATCCCGGTGATTGGTTTAAACTTATGTGATGTGACATTTGACTATATATATATATATCGATAGACAACCGCCAAGCACACAGAAGAACTCTCTACGGGAGCAATGATTGCTCTACTTCTCTGTGAGGAGAAATCAGATCCTTGATCCTGTAGCCATTTTGTAGGCGCTACACACTGAATCGCGACACGCCTCATGTTTCAATCATGCAAATGGGCTTTTGCAAAATAAGGGGCGTAGTTCACATAGGCGTCTTTCCTTCAAGTGACTAGAAAAAAGTGCTTTCCTTAGTAAAATAAAAGAGCATGGCAAAGATTGGTTACAAGTGTCGCCATGGATAATAACGAGCTGACTAGCGGATCCAGCACTAGCGGTGTGCAGCAGAAACATCAACTTTGTGTTAACGGGGAGTACCTGTCGGTTCATAACCAGAGGTTTGATGGGGTGTGACGATGTTTTATGGGAAGAGCGGTATGGTGCTTCAACAATAAGTCCAAAATGAAAATGTGGTTGGCTACCTCCCATTAATAACAGTGTGTGTACAAAAAATTCGACAACGAAAAATTCTACCTGTTAAACATGTCTTTATTAATATGTACACAGACTCTAAACTGTTAATACACTAACCTATGCACGGTAAATACAGTAATTAAATGTTAATATTACATGATTTGTGGGTACCGAAGGATCTTTGCGGAAGCCAACAATAAATACGTTTTTCTAAAACTTAGATTGTGTTTATTAAGCGTCTACACCAGGTATTCCCAAACTGTAGACCGTAATTGTATTGCAGTAGCTAGATTCTAAATCTGATAATATATTAAATAATCAAAATATTTTGACAGGTTGTTCTAAAATGTAGGACCCCATAAAATGTTTATAGCATCTATCCAGACATTATACCAACAAATGCACAATGTTAACTCAAAATTAATAAGTTAGTAAAATAATATCTGAGCAGTTCTGGGGATGTTATTCAGTACATTCAAGAATGACCTCCTCATTTGGTAGAGATTCAGGGATGCTGGCGAAGGCTGATGTTTTCACACTTGTCTCTTCAGAATTCCCTCAGTAACGGTGTTCGATTGGAAGATCAGGGAGACATGCCCTGTGTGGAATCACATTTCACCCTGTACTTCCAGAACATACAGTTCATATGGCCTTAGATGTGTGTTTAGGATCATTGTCATGGAAACTAGTGCATATGGCGAGCCAAGGAGCGCAGGGTGATGTAAGCATCTTCTCTTTCAGTATAGAGCCAGTGACATTTGGCAATTCATGATGCCATCAATGAAATGACTCCCGACACCAGCACTCATGCAACTTACATAAAGGAACATCTCCCCATACCATGTTTCACTGCTAGGCACCATTGATGTTCTTTAGCCTTCTCCAAATGCTGGCTGCCCTTTTGAGAGACCATCAGTTCAAAACATTTGATCGCTGGGGCGGCTCCAGTCTCATCAAGTGCTCGCGATTATAGAGGACTGCCTTCAGTAGTCGTTCATCTTTGTCAGCTACGTGGGCCCTGGCAAACTCTGGAGTGTAGGCTTTTTTGAGTTGCCACAGGCTTTAGGAGGAAGCTTCTTTCGTGGGACCAGCACCCATGCTGCATTCCTCTGCAGTGTCACGCCCGTGTTAAACGAGAAATAAGTCACCCCAGTATTGGCTATTCTACTTCTGTGAATATACTGCAGTGAACTTGCGTATGGAATTTTCTTGCAACCCTTCTCAACAACCTCTGTGTTAACTTCATTGGGCGACCTGGGCGTCTCTGTGAGATGGTAATACTGAGCATTATGTGCTTTTGTAATTTTTTATATTTCTATTTAGCTTTATTTATATTTCAGTTTAAGTTTTAGTAATATTAGCAAACATTTCCAATAGTTTTTTTCATGTGATATCTACATTTTATTTTATATCAGCTTTATGTAATTTTTAGGGCTGTTAGTCGATAATTGTTTAAATTTAATTAATTGCATGACGTTTCAATTAATTAATCACAAAATAAATTTGACTGTGAAAATAGCCACAAAATATTATTTAAAGATTTATTTTTTTATTAAATGAGAAAGTGCCGAGCAGATATGACAAATTGTAGATTTAGAAATAAATATTTAGTTTGATTCAACATAACATTTATTACACATAAACATTTAGGCAATAACTATTTCGCTTAATGCATTTTTTTATTTTATTGATTTTTACTAATTTTATTGCTTTATATTAAACTTATTTTATTTCTGTTGGTGCACGGCCAATGCAAAATTAAATAATTCATTAAAAAGAAAATTGATTAGGGTTTTCAGTTTAATTTGTTTTAACTTATATTTATGTATAATTTAGTTAAGCTTTATTTAAATGAACAAAAATTATTTTTAACAGTAATTGATGACAATAACAGCACTGGTTTCACTAGACGGAGTCATAATGGGTTTATGTATCTCTGTCCTCCCAGAATGCAACAGTTCTGCTGGTATGTTACAATTCTTTTATTTTCTTTGGCATAAAATGTCTGTCATGTTCTGCTCACTGTCATATAGCATGACATATTTCATAAACGAGTCATAATCAGCTCACCTGAGAGTGTGATTCCTGGCGAGACTCGGCTGTCGCTCCTGCAGCAGGTCCAGTATGTTCGGCTGACGCAGGAAAGCCACAATCTTATCATTGTAGGCTGAGGGCGAAGAAAACAGTTCAATTTATGATGAATAATAGTATTTTTAGTATAGTTTAGTGTAGTTTTTTCTTAGATTCTGTAGGTTTAGGTAGGTCATCACCGCTGACTGACCTAGAGGCACTGAATCAGGCTGTGTGTGTGTGTGTTGTGTGTGTGTGTGTGTGTGTGTGTGTGTGTGTGTGTGAGAGTGTGAGAGTGTGTGTGTGTGAGAGAGTGTGGAGTGTGTGTGTGTGTGTGTGTGTGTGTGTGTGTGTGTGTGTGTGTGTGTGTGTGTGTGTGTGTGTGTGTGTGTGTGTGTGTGTGTGAGCGTTGTATGTAGGTATGTGTGTGTGAATATGTGTGTGTGTGTGTGTGTGTGTGTGTGTGTATGTATGTGTGTGAGCAGTGTGTGTGTGTGTGTGTGTGTGTGTGTGTGTGTGTGTGAGAGCGTGTGTGTGTGTGTGTGTGTGTGTGTGTGTGTGTATGTGTATGTGTGTGTGTGTGTGTGTGTGTGTGTGTGTGTGAGAGCAAATCAAATCAAATCAAATCAAATCACTTTTATTGTCCACATCACCACAGCACAAGTGCCTTGGTGAGTGAAATTCTTATGAGCGTGCTCCAGACAGTGCAGAAAAACAACAGACAATTTACATATGGACAGACAGTGCAAAAAAACAACAAACAATTTACCTATGGACAGACAGTGCAAAAAAACAACAAACAATTTACCTATGGACAGACAGTGCAAAAAAAACTGCACTGGAGCATTTACAGTGCTCCAGACAGTGCAAAAACAACAATTTACATATGGACAGACAGTGCAAAAAAACAACAGCAATTTACATATGGACAGACAGTGCAAAAAACAACAGCAATTTACATATGGACAGTACATATTTACAGACTGTACAGAAGACAATGTGCAAAATACACATACATATACTCAGTACGCTTAGTGTACTATAGAGACATACTCAATTATCAACTACACATTATACACCGTATGTGCACATCTACATTATGTACAGTATCTATACATAATGTGGTCTATACATAGTAATAATGTGAGGTGCAACAGATTATAAATTAACAGCAGATTGGTTGAGCAGCAGATAGATGTGCAAAGGTGCAACAGATTATTCATATGCAGTGTCGTGGATGTGCATCGTATGGTGTCCAGTGATAGCAGATAGGTTGTGTTAGTGCAGTGTGTGCGTGTAGTCCAGTTGAACGTGTTAAAGTGCAGTGCATGGCATGTGTGAGTGGGAGTGTGATGTAGGTGAGTTATTTGTGACTGTTCATTAGCCTGATAGCCTGAGGGAAAAAGCTGTCCCTCAGTCGGCTAGTGCGGATCGGATGCTGCGGAAACGCCGCCTGAGGGCAGCAGAGAGAGCAGTCTGTGGGACGGGTGGCTGGAGTCTTTGATAATCCTCCGGGCTTTCCTTGTACACCGCCTGGTGTAGATATCCTGGAGGGAAGCTCACCTCCAACAATGTGGCGGGCAGTTCGCACGACCCTTTGCAGAGCCCTGCGGTTGCCAGCGGTGCTGTTTCCAATACCAGGCGGTGATACAGCCGGTCAGGATGCTCTCCACAGTGCAGGTGTAGAAGGACCTGAGGATTCTGGGGCTCGTTCCAAACTTCCTCAGCCGTCTCAGGAAGAAGAGACGCTGATGTGCCTTCTTCAGCACTGCATCTGTGTGAGCAGACCATGTGAGATCCTCAGTGATGTGAACGCCGAGGAACTTAAAGCTGGTCACCCGTTCCACAGGTGTCTTGTCGATGGTGATGGGTGTGTGTTCTCTGCTCTGTCTCCTGTAATCCACCACCAGCTCCTTGGTCTTGTCGATGTTGAGTGAGAGGTGGTTCTCCTGACACCATTTAGTCAGGGTACTCACCTCCTCTCTGTAGGCCGTCTCATCGTTGTCGGTGATCAGGCCTATCACCGTTGTGTCATCAGCAAATTTGACGATGACATTGGAGCTGTGTGTAGCTGTACAGTCGTGTGTGTACAGGGAGTACAGGAGTGGGCTGAGGACGCAGCCCTGCGGTGCACCAGTGTTGAGGATCAGGAGATGATGTGTTGTTGCCCATTCTGACCACCTGACTTCTGCCTGTCAGGAAGTCCAGGATCCAGCTGCACAGAGATCTGTTCAGTCCTAGAGTCTGGAGCTCGCAACCAGTGTGGCAGGCACTATAGTGTTAAATGCTGAACTATAATCCACGAACAGCATCCTCACATAGGTGTTCTTATTTTCCAGGTGGGAGAGAGCAGTGTGCAGGGTGAAGGCAATAGCATCGCCTGTGGAACGGTTACTGCGGTATGCAAATTGTAGTGGGTCCAGTGAAGCAGGCAGCACAGAGCAGATGTAGTCTCTGACAAGCTTCTCAAAACACTTGCTGAAGATGGGGGTCAGAGCAACGGGCCTCCAGTCATTCAAGCATGTGATTTTATTTTTCTTTGGTATGGGCACAATGATGGATTTTTTGAAGCATGGGGAACCACAGACAGAGAGAGGGACAGATTGAAAATATCTGTAAAACCCGGCTAGCTGGAAAGCGCATGCTTTGAGCACACGGCCTGGTATGCCATCTGGGCCCACGGCTTTACGGATGTTCACCCGTTTAAAGGATCGAGTTACATCCGCGACAGAAAGGGTGAGTGGACTGACCTCTTCTGCAGCAGCCGCGGCAGCGCTCTCTGTGTGTGCGGTGTTATCAGCCTCGAACCGAGCATAAAAGGTGTTGAGCTCGTCCGCAGAGAGGCGGCAATGTTCACAGTAGCTGGTTTACTCCCTTTAAAGCCTGTGATGTTGTTAATGCCCTGCCACATGCTTCTTGGTTATTGTTGTTGAAGTGTTCTTCAACTTTGTTTTATAAGTTCGTTTGGCTGCTTTGATGGATCTCCTGAGATCGTAACTGGCTTGTTTTCGATCGTCAGTGTTTCCGGATTTATAGGCAGATGTCCGCTGACAAGGCTGATCGAACATCGCTGTTAATCCACGGTTTTTGGTTGGGGTAGATCCGGATTGTTTTGGTCGGAACTACATCATCTATACACTTCCTGATGAAACACGTGACCGTATCTGAATACGCCTCTATGTCGTCTTCAGACGCTGCCCGGAACATGTCCCAGTCCACGTGATCAAAACAGTCCTGTAGTATAGCATCCGATTGGTCAGACCAGCAATGAACTGTCCTGAGAGCGGGTGCTTCACGTTTCAGTTTCTGCCTATAAGCAGGCAGGAGCAGAACGGAAGAGTGATCCGATTTGCCGAAAGGTTGGCGGGGGAGGGACTTGTATGCGTCCCGGAAGGGGGTGTAACAATGGTCGAGTGTGCGATCTCCACGCGTGTTGATGGTGACGTGTTGAAAGTATTTTGGAGCTATTTTTTTGAAGTTGGCTTTATTAAAGTCCCCTGTGATAACAAAAGCTGCATCTGGGTGCGTGGTTTCTTGCTCACTTATATTCCTGTACAGTTCCCTGAGTGCCTGGTCTGTGTTGGCTTGGGGGGGGATATAAACAGCCGTGATTATGATCGCTGTAAATTCCCTCGGTAGCCAGAACGGTCGACACAGAAGCGTATGAAATTCCAGATCAGGGGAGCAGAAGGATTTAATAGAGTGTATGTTCCTTTCATTACACCATGAGTTGTTGATGTAGAAGCAAACACCCCCGCCTCTGCTTTTCCCTGTGAGCTCTTCCGTTCTGTCCGAGCGGTGCACGGAGAAGCCCGTGAGCTCGATGGCTGAGTCTGGAACAATAGCAGACATCCAGGTTTCTGTGAGGCAAATAACACAGCAGTCCCTTGTTTCTCGTTGGTATGAGATCCGCGCCCGCAGTTCACAGAGTTTGTTATCCAGTGACTGAACGTTGGCCAGTAAAATGGTTGGAAGAGGAGGTCGGAAAGCACGGCGTCTCAGTCTGACGAGAACGCCAGCTCGTTTTCCTCGCGTCGGGCGTCTCCTCGCCGCAACCCACAAAGGGCTCTGATGCGGTGTCTTTGAACACTCCACGGCGTTCAGAAACTCAAAGTCCGGTTTGCGTTGCGCGACGGAGGAACCAATGTTCAAAAGCGTGTCTCTATCGAGACAGTTATACTAACAACATCTAACACGTAAAACAACAAAAAAACAAATAAAACATACGAAAAACTGCAAAGTTTTCCCGGAGCTCGCAACACGGCTGCCATCCTCGGCGCCATCTTGACTATAATACATAACAAGTGTTTGTGTGTGAGCGAGTGTTTGTGTGTGTGTGTGTGTGTGTGTGTGAGAGCGAGTGTGTGTGTGTGTGTGTGTGTGTGAGAGCGAGTGTGTGTGTGTGTGTGTGTGTGTGTGTGTGTGCACCTCTCCGGCGCTGTAGCTGCGCAGTCTCTGTAAGTGCTGTCTGTGTGTGAGGTGATTTGGCAGACGTCC
>CM050436.1:554496-569496 GCA_027564155.1 Gymnocypris eckloni scoliostomus
GATGCTCTGCAGTGAATGGGTGCCGTCAGAATGAGAGTCTGATAAAAACATCACAGTCCATCAGTTAACATCTGGAGAAGACAAAAGCTGAAACAAATCCAGCAATAAATATGAGTCCATAATCCATAATAATGCTTCCTCTCATTCTGACGGCACCCATTCACTGCAGAGCATCCATTGCTGAGACATTTCTCCAAACCTGATGAAGAAACAAACTCATCCTGATCTCGGATGAACTGAGGATGAGTAGATTTTCTCAAAATTTCAGCATTTTTTCTTTAAGCTTGACACAGTAAATAATTACTAATCGATAAATGCATCCAAGTTGGAGTTTAGAGGATCACTTCTCTTCAGTCTACTGGTTTCTACAAGCATCTCCCTTTCTGTTTGAATTTCAATCGGAAACACACAATGTGTTTTCTTGCAGCCTGTCTCTGCTACGGCTCAAAAGCTCAGTTTCTTCTCATCAGACGGCATCTACAGACAGACGCACCTGGAGCTTGTGCTGTGGATTCACTCTCGGTGCTTCCCTCCGGTCCGCGGCCGGCCGGGTCATCTTCCGTGGCCATCGTCCTCTGGATGTTCTGATACCTGGAGACAAAACAACATCATCACCAAACCATCCCTGTGCTTATTAATGCTCATTATATGAAGAAAGCTTATGAAAAGCATCATGTTGTTTATCATTGTGATAATAAGGTCAGAACAGAGAGGAGTCCACAATTCCTCAAGTATTAAGAAGCTCGTTCTCTTTTTGATAATGTACATTTATTTATTTAATATTATTTAAGATATTAATTAATATCTTGACGATACAGCAATCAAAATATTAATGGAAGTTTACTTTTTTTTTTTTTACATATTATTTAATGATAATAACAACACATTTAGCTTATTTTATATTAATCTTAAAGCATTTTTTTTATGAATTTCAAAACATTGTATTGCAGGTAAAATGTTTTTAAAAAAAAATGTACACTGATGTTAAAATATTTTGAGGTCAGCAACATCTAATTTTTTAAATAACTATACGCTTCTGCTCACCAAGACTGCATTTATTTGATCAGAAATATAGTTAAAATAAATAAATAAAATACAAATCTGTTCTAATCTAGAAATATTGTGAAATATTATTAACATTTTAAATATATTTTTTCTATATGAATATGTGTTAAACTGTAATTTATTTCTGTATTTTCAGCATCATTACTCCAGTCTTCAGTGTCACATGATCTTCAGAAATCATAATAATATACTGCTCAAGAAACATTTCTGATTATTAGCAATGTTGAAAACATTAATATTTATGTAGAAACTGTGATTCATTTTATTTTTAAGGATTCTCAGATGAATAGAAAGTTCAAAAGAACAGCATTTATATGAAATTGAAATCTGTTGTAATATCATAAATGTCTTTACTGACACGTCTAATTAATTTAACATAAATCCTCACAAGCTTAACTGTGTTCAGTGAGTGTCCTCTAGGTGGCAGCATCAGATCAAATATACTTCAAACTGTTTTTCTCCATTCATTTCTCTAGCATGACAACAACACATTTAAAAGAGTAGAACATGTTCTACAGGACTAAACACATAGAGTCACCATATATAGCGATACTATATACAGTATATATGTATATATTTATACACACATATGATATATGTCAGTGGTATGACCTTTCACATGCATCTGAAATTAAAAGAACATATAGATATATTTAAGGCAGCGGCTGTCAGGGTTCTGTCACTTCGGTCTAGTGTTATTCATGGTTTTGTGACAGAGCCCTGACACTCCCGTCATGTCTTGTTTTATGTGAGTGCGTGGCTTCGAGTGTGCTCGAGCCGTGCGCTCCATTGTCTGTGTGCCTTGTTTCATGTTGGAGCGTGGTGTTCGGATCCCGGCACTCTTGTCTTGAGTTTCGGTTTCGTGTCGGGGTTCGGACACTCGCGCTCCACGTTCTGTCTCGTTGTGTGAGTGTGCGGTCTCGAGTTCGCTCAGCCGCGTGCTCTTCTGTCCACGTGTGTTTTGTGGTGTTGCACGCAGTTCATGTTTTATCGGCTGCGTGCATTCATGTTGTCATGTCTTGTGTTCGTGTGCTGTTTTGCACATGGCTGGTGATTTGTTTTGCTGGCCATGTGCTTTTTAGTTTTGTGTGAGCACATGGCTTTTGTCTTGGTTTTCTGTGTGCCATGTGCTCACATGTCAATTGTTTTGACCCCACCCATCTTGTTTGTTGATTATTGGTTAATTTGCCCCATCTGTTTTTCCCTCGTTACCCTCCTTATTTGCTCCCTTTATAATCTCCTTGTGTTTGCAGTCCTGTGCCAGTTCGTTGTCGTACATCGCATGTATCCTGCCCCGCCCCGCCCCGCCCCAAACTGGCTAACAGAGGACTCAGCAGAGATGGGTATCTTCCTTTTTCCATCTCCCACCACTGGATTGTCCACCCGCCAGATACTGGCCCAGCATATAAACTCTCACTACTTCCGTCAGCAGGGGGCTGACGTGAGGGAGTTTGCATGCGACTTCTTCATTGAAGTGGACCAGCTGGACTACAGTGCCTCACTGTAGTTAAGTGCCTCACTGATATTAAGGAGGTTTTCAACACCTGCCTCGATCAGCCTCTCAGCCTGTGGGAGATGGAGAAGCTGGGGAATCTCTGCTTCTGGGACTTTGTTTACCACGTCTACCATCGTGGGGAGCCTGAACCCCCACCCCAAGCGAAGTCCCACCCCACTGACTGTCCCCCTTCCACCTGCAGTCAGTGGAAGCCCCAGCACTCCAATGACCTGTAACTGGAGAAGGAGGAGGAAGAATGGGCCTGCAGCTGCACCCCCAGAGGCGGCCGACAGCGCTGCTGCACCCCCTCTCATCGGAGGAGGAAGGCTTCCTCCGTCTCACAAGGCCTGGAGGCTATCCAGGAGCTTGCTGCCGGCCCAGAGTCCGCTCCAGAGTCCGCTCCAGTCTGGGAGCCCACAGAGCCGGCTCCGCCCAAGCTCCTTGCCCTGCCGGCTCCACTCAAGCTCCTTGCCTTGCAGGCTCCGCCCAAGCTCCTTGCCCTGCCGGTCACTCTCAAGCTCAAGCTCTTTGCCCTGCCAGCTCCGCCAAAGCTCAAGCTCTTTGCCCTGCCGGCCCGCCCAAGCTCCTGCCCTGCTGGTCACTCTCAAGCTCAAGCTCTTTGCCCTGCCGGCTCGTGCAAGCTCCTTGCTCTGCCGGTCACTCTCAAGCTCAAGCTCTTTGCCCTGCCAGCTCCGCCAAAGCTCAAGCTCTTTGCCCTGCCGGCTCCGCCCAAGCTCCTTGCCCTGCTGGTCACTCTCAAGCTCAAGCTCTTTGCCCTGCCGGCTCCGCCCAAGTGCAAGCTCCTTGCTCTGTCAGCCCCTGCCCTGGCCATCCTCCAGGGTTCTTGTTTGGCCGGCGCCTCCCTGGTCCCCTGCTGGGCTTCTTGAACTGCCTGCGCCTCCCTGGCTCAACCCTCCCGCCCCTCTCTGGACACTTGTGACCTTCTGGGCTGTCCTGCCGGCACTGGCTTGCCTCCCCTCCCTCCCTCCCCTCTTTGTCTCTGTGTTTTGATTTTCTTGTCTTGTCTGTTGTTGTGTGTCAGTCCTGATTTTGTGACAGAGCCCTGACACTCCCGTCATGTCCTGTTTTTATGTGAGTGTGTGGCTTTGAGTGTGCTCGAGCCGTGCGCTCTCTCGTCTGCATGCCTTGTTTCATGTTGGAGCGTGGTGTTCGGATCCCGGCACTCTTGTCTTGAGTTTCGGTTTCGTGTTGGGGTTCGGACACTCGCGCTCCGTGTTCTGTCTCGTTGTGTGAGTGTGCGGTCTCGAGTTCGCTCGGCCGCGCACTCTTCTGTTTTTGTTTTGTGTGAGCACATGCTTTTGTCTTGGTTTTCTGTGTGCCATGTGCTCTCGTGTCAATTGTCTTGACCCCACCCATCTTGTTTGTTGATTATTGGTTAATTTGCCCCATCTGTTTTTCCCTCGTTACCCTCCTTATTTGCTCCCTTTATAATAGTGTTGTCAAAAATATCGATATTTTGATAAATATCGATACTGAAATATCTGAACGGTACCAATACTAATTTCAAGTATCGATATCCGATCCTAGCCGAGCTGTCACTTTCACTTCTCCAAAGGCGCGTTGACAAACACCACACGTGACCGCAGTGCCTGTCTCGTGTTTCATCTCATTCGCTCTGGTTAAATAGCAAAAGTGAAGTGAATATAAATATGGCAGTGCTTTGGTTGATAAAGAACACAGCAGGAGTGCTATCTGGAAATATTTTGGATATGAAGCAAATGAACATGGAAAGCAAGCCAATATGCAAGAGTTGCTACAGAGCAGTGCTAACAAAAGGCGCTAATATAGACGGTTTCAACGGCAACAACATAAACAAACATTACTGCGCATGCGCTAACTTAACTTCTGGTAGATGTCCAAATAGAATCAATAACAACAGCTAAGTACCTCTGGAGTAGATTTTGTTTTTATAACAAGCAAAATATGTTTGCTTCGTAAATCAAACGGACTGAGATGCAGCAATAACTACTCGGACGGACTTATTAAAAATGCAAATGCACTCCCTGCCAGCAGGAGACGCTTAAAAGCGGGAGAAATAACGTTAACGTTAGAGGTTTAGCCCGGTAACGGCTGTAAACTGAGTTTATAAACGCTGCTTTATCAGACATATAACATGCAAGATGAAATGAAAATGACATCAAACATTTTCTAAAGACAGTGTTCCTTCAAAAATACAGTGATATAAAAACACCTGCGCCTCGTTTTGATTTCTAAACGTGCATTACGTGCTCTTTTGGAAGCCTTTTGGAAAAGTTTTGATATTCTGGTGGGTCGCCACAAATAAATAAATGTATGTATGTGAAACACATCCCACAGCACAACAACCTGAGCCCAGCTTCATTACTCATCACTTGAACTGTGTTTGTAGCCGGCGCCACTAACAGCCCGATATACAAACACAGACCGGAAGTTAACTCGGTCCGGCGCGATGAAACCTGATATGATGTTTTTCAAATGTTTTCACCGTAATTCTTCAAGTTAATATAATCTGACTGAGGAATCTTTAACTGTGAATCTTTAAATACTTTAACTGTGGTCAAATGTAAATTAACTTGTGCTTATTTAACTTAATTCAAAAAATGATTACTTAAATTCTGCAATTTGTCTTCATGTCGATCCAGTGAGCATTGTTTTCGGTGTGATGCACGACGCTTATGATGATATGTGAATCCGGCATTAAAATCTGTTCATCAAATAATGTTATGTATTAACCAGCATTTATGAACGATGGGCAATGCATTTGCTACAGTATATTTTAATCTTTGATAACAGTAGGTAATACAAATACAACGGATCATGTTCGCTCTGGTCCAATGAAAAAAAATATTAACAGATAGAACTTTGGATTTTAATTAGTACATGTATTAGTAAATGTTAGTTTAAATATACTTTTAACTAAGATTAATAAATGGTTTGGAATTATTTTTCATTGTTTATTCATGTTAACAAATATCTATTACCATTAACTTAAGTTCTAAGATTAGTTAGATTGTTCAGTTCATTTTAAAAGTGTGGTCTAAAAAGAAAAAAAAATGTTTATTAAAGTTTGGCATTTTCTTGTAGCACGAGAAAGAAGATGAGACTCGACCTGCAACAAAAAACAACACACTCACAACCTACACTAGACACTACACCTTGAACAAGTGCACTACCTCAAGACATTTTTGTTCATGTAAAATATACCTCATTGTCATGTTCTAGACTTGTTATATTTATCTTTAAAAAAATAATAATAAATTACCCCCTTAATGTTGTGGCAGTTTTTTTTTCTCTGTGGTATCGAAAATGGTATCGAATATCGATATTTTTCAAGGTATCGTATCGAAGTTAGAAATTCCAGTATCGTGACAACACTACTTTATAATATCCTTATGTTTGCAATCCTGTGCCAGTTCGTTGTCGTACATCACATGTGTCATGTCCTGTTTTTTTCCCTACTGGGTAGTTTTTGTTGCTGTTTTGTTTTATTTTTTATTTAATAAAAGCCCATCACTCTCCACCATTGAGTCCTCGCCTCATCCCTTCACCCCAACCCTGACAGCGGTTATTTACACTAAGTACAAATAGCATATTTTTATTGCAATAGATAATATTAACACTAAGAGCAAATAGCGATGGATTTTATTTACACTGTTAAAATAGCAAGCTTTTCTGCCATTTATACTACTTATTGTAAATAGTTGCAATTATCTGCACCTCAGTTTTGTAGTATACATTTTAAAACAGTATGCAATAATAACGTATTGAGTGTAAATTATATTTTTTATACAAATTATGAAATGGATGCCACCTTATTGGGACAATATAACACCTACCTGGTACTTTATTTTAAACGTTTTGATTATTTCCTTCATTTGTATTGAAAATAAAAGCCTTTCTGATACGATATGAGATTTGAAAAAGGGAAAAACAAAGTTTGGCTAAAGGTGGGTTCGAACGCATCAAAAAGCATGCGCCTCACCATCTACGTCACTGAAACTGATGCTGAATTGGCATCTTTATTTAGTGTTGACTAACCCAATCACACGTTAGTGGGCGGAGTTACTGTAAATGCAACAAGGAGGGCTATTTGCACTTTCCTATATTTAATTGTTTGATCAAAATAATTGCTAGGGACAGTTTGTAAGTCGCTGGATATTGGTAGGGACACATCCCTTAACCCCCACCCCACCCCACCCCCCTATTGCTACGCCCCTGTATGAGAGAGCATTTGGGGATCGATGGTGCTCTACCTCATGTTGAGCTGCTCCATCTGATGGGTGGAGCCGGATCTCCGGATGGCGCTGCGTTTGGCTGCATGGCTGGGCCTCTGCCACGTGGTGGTGCGGTTCACATGATCCACGTAGAAAACACGGCCGTGACTGTCTATCCGTGCCTCCCAGTCTGTGCCAGTCAGAAAGAAGTACATCAGCAAATAAACACATACGGTCAGACTGAGTAGAGGCGATTCAATGCCAAGCTTGTGAATATATCATATCTATGAAGCAATGCATAGAGCTTTCAAATATTTGAACTGAATTTGAAATGATGTTAGCAAACAAGAGTAATAACATGTTTCATTTTATTATCATACGATATTTGTTGAGAAACTATGATAATGTTTGAAACAACATTATTTGTATTAATTCACTCACTCTCTCTCTCTCTCTCTCACACACACACACACACACACACACACACACACACACACACACACACACACACACACACACACCATGTATCTTCATTATCCCCAGGAGAAACTGGACGGGTTTGTTGCATATTTCAGCATAGAGAGTATGTGTGTGTGATTTTTCATTAGTTCATACTAATATACCAGCATTCTGGAGCTGACAGTACACACACACACACACACATGTTGGTTTTATGGTTTACACACTCTCCATAGGCGTAATGGTTTTTACACTGTACAAACTGTATGTGCTATTGCACACACACCTACCCTACACCTAAACTTAGCCCTCACAGGACGGTGCATTTCTATTTTCCCTCAAAAAACTCACTCTGTATGATTTATAAGCGTTTTAAATTATGGGGACACTGAAAATGTCCTCATAAATCACCTTCTCCTTGTAATACCTATGTCATACCCATGTCATTATACAAATTTGTGTCCTCATAAACCATAGCATAACACCACACACACACACACACACACACACACACACACACACACACACACACACACACACACACACACACACACACACCCATACACACACAGGCACTCCCTCACTCACTCTCATAGAGAGTATGTGTGTGTCATTTTTCATTCATTCATACTAAGAATATACCAGCATTCTGGAGCTGACAGTACTGTAGATCAATATCATTTAAGCTCTCTGCAGTATTTATGCTGTCAGGGGCTTTTGAGTGCATTTTAACATTTTAAATGTGTTATGTTTTACAGTAAATGCCACCAGTGTTACATTATGAGTATCAATACACAACTCAAAACCTCATAACTGAACTGACACCTGCAAAATAGGAGGATTAGAGCAATATTATGACAGTCTATGCCATTAATCAGTGGTTCTTAACTGGTGGGGTGAGATTTTTTCAGTGTCACATAAAAAAAATGCAATAAAATATTTTTACACAAATGCAATAAAAATATAATGATTAACAAAATAAAATATTTGTTTCTTTAAAAATTGTATATTTTATATTTTAATAAATCACAAAGTTATTTTGCAATTGTCGCATTGCAAACCACTCTTGTTTGAAAAATGGCCATGCAAATGACTTTATATTTAATTATTCTAAGCATTTTTTATTTATTTTTATAAAAATGTCTTGATGGTTTAGTTTTCCTTCACTTTCAAGCTTTTTAGGATTTAAGAATTGCTGGCTTTGAGAGTAAAATTCACAGTGTAGCTGTAAGTTAAATCACATGAACTGACTTGCTGTTGAATAATAGCTTTAAATAAAAACGCAGTATGCATACTCAGCCTCTTTGTGGCCGTATCACTATGACAACTGTGAAGAAACCCTGGAGAGATCAGAGCAGACCATCACGTATCTCTTGAGAGATAAGCTCATTTATGTAAATTGATTAGAGTTCCCTCTCGAGGAGATCAATTCTGACACCAAAAAGCTTGTTATTTCCATTTTTGAACGCTCTTGCCCTGCTCGATTGACTAAACCAGCTCATGATATTGTGTACTAAACACCCGAACAGTCATTCCCAAGTTCATCTCTGTTGAGAGTGAACAACATGCTGATATTTTTCAAAGACCTGACACCCGCTTCCTCTGACTAATGAACTATAAATGATGCTTGATTGAGGATTTGTAATTAGTATCAGATTGCATTTTATGGTATAGCCAACACTTTGGGTAGAAAGGAGAGGGTGATGAATGTAACTGAGATGGACAATGGTATGAATGCATTGTCTTTGATGATGATTAGATGCAACGCTTGGAGTGAGCATTAATAAACATGGGATCAAGTGAATCTCATGTCAGTTCAAACCATGAACACACACACACACACACACACACACACAGACAGACACACACACTCACATTCACACTCACACTCACACGCATGCACGCACGCACGCACACACACACACACACACACACACACACACACACGCACGCACGCACGACGACGCACGCACGCACGCACGCACGCACGCACGCACGCACACACTCTCTCTCTACACATGTACACACAAACACTACACTCTCTCTTCACACACACACACACACACACACACACACACACACACACACACACACACACACACACACACACACACACACACACACACGCTCACTCGTCTCTAATACACACTCTCTCTCTCACACACACACACACACACACACACAGACACACACACACACACACACACACACACACACACACTCTCTCTCTCTTTCACACACACACACACACACACACACACACACACACACACACACACACACACACACACACACATACACACACACATAGACACACACACACACTCTCTCTCTCTCTCACACACACGCACACAAATTAAGGAAGCAGGTTAATAAGCGAGGGTAAGGTGTGACTCAGGAAAGCTTACTTGGTGGTAATGGTTCATCAACACTTGGGAAATGATGGGGATCCGGCCGTAAAGCAGGAAGCTGAGTGATTGCATGATGACGGCATTGCATATGACAACTGCCTACAAACAAAATCAAATACAGGCCCCTGACTTATGACAATCTACTTATGCCATAAATCAGTGGTTCTCAACTGGTGGGCTGAGAATTCTCCTGCCAGTGTCAAAAATAAATAAAAAATATTAATAAAATCTAAAAACGGCAATAAATATAATGTCCAAGTCAAATATTTTTGTCTAAATGTTTTTTATATATACAATTTTGGGACTTTATTGTGGTTAAAATCCTGAAGCAAAACAAGTTGAGAACCACAAGCATGAATAATATATAGGCTGAATTCAGGGCCACAATTGTCAAAAAGTTACTCAATTTACCTGAATTCGCCCTATATATGTAACATCTCGTAAACAAATGCATTGAGATATCATGGAGCAGGTAGCCTTTCTGGTCTATTAAATGTGGCAGTGAAGGTGAAAGACTAATTAGAGAGTCATTATAGGCTCTCAACAGGTAGAGATCATATCTAACAGTGTACAGCAGCCAAACTCATCACAGGGTAAACTAGCAAGCAGCACTGCAGCAATTACAAGTGATGTGGCTTTCTTTTAATGATGATGTTATGTGACAAATTCTGCTTGTGCTTTAATGAAGTAAAAAAAATAACATAACCATAGAAAGCTAGCTGAAAAAGTGTGTTCAGTGTTATGAGAGTGTTTCAATACTTGCTATATTGCTAGTTACATTTCTGTAGTATGAAATGTGGATGACCAACTCCAAACAGTTAACACAATATTGGATTAAACATACTAAAATAGCAATTTTTTGCTAACTATAATTAGAATTATAATAAAGAATAATATGTGAATTAAGCATGCCATGTAATGAGGACATGTGACAAAAATCTAGCATGCTAGTGATGCTAGCATTCAATTGTTCATCTTTTCATAAAATGTATACGGTTTCACACAAAATAGTAGGCAGCACACAGTGTATACTGTGCAGTATGTCAGCGTTCCATTCTAAACACAACTTAAGTGCTCATTTAGCTGGTACGCTAACATGATAATATAACGGAACTTCCGAAACCAATTGCTCATTGGGTTTAGTGGGATGCTAACATGGCATAGTTGGAAGCTATTTCTTCGATTAACCACGCCATGTAATGAGGAATTGTGACAACCATCTAGCATACTACTCTTGATATAATAGGGCTTTTCACACTGTGCTTAACCCCGTCGTTCTAAACACCGCTTTTAACCCCGGGTAAAGACACATTTCACACCTGTAATTTGAAAGCGGTGTTAGCAGCGCACTTTACCCGGGGTTATGAAACCCTGCTCCGGAGCAGGGTTAGCACCACATTTGTTCAGTGTGTAACGAGCTGTGTTTGCTTGTTGCTGCTGGATGCTTGGCAACAGACAGCCAATCAGAACTTGAGCAGCGAGGCTCGTGTCACGTCAGTATCAGGAAACATGTCGTGTAAACTGCAGCCAGAGAGAATAAATATCAAAAGATGGAAAGCGTGTGAACTGGAGTAAATAGGAGATGGTATTATTCTTACGCTACTGTACAAGTAAACACTAACGTTAGTCTCTCAACACTTAAAATAAATATTTACATACTTTGCTTCTTGTTTTTTTTCTTTTGTACTTTTGTCTGTTTTATTGCCTTTCTGCGTCTCATGAGGCCGTTCAGATGTCGTGGCTAAAAACGCATTTAAGACGCTAAGCGCGCCACTTTCTCCTTCTTTCCAAAGCACTCTGTAGCTTGCGCTCCCATGGCGTCTACTGTTGCTAAGCCACCATGACCTGCCTGTACAGCTATGATCAGTTGTTCCTCAATCTTCGCTGATCTAAAGATATAAGCGGCGACGTTGTTTTTAATAACTGGCTTGACACAAGAAAAGCAGTGTAAACAGGTTGCCTGCTGTTCGTCCGATCAGTGTCAGTGACATGCAAATATGCAAATAAGAACGTTAACCCGGGGTTTAGGAATGTACAGTGAGAAATGTCTGTTAATGAATAGCCAGGGTTAACAGTTATCCCCTGGCATAGTATAGCAGTGTGAAACATGATTACAGATAACCAAGGAATCCGCTTATCCGGGTTTAGCATGACCCAGGGTTAACTATTTCAAGTGTGAAAAGCCCTTATATTGTGCAGTGCGAAGCAAGCCATAGGTCTTCAACCCTGCTCCTGGAGACCCACTATCCTGCCAAGTTCTTGGTGCGTTCAATTTGTACTCAGAAATGGGATATTCCGAGTTCCCAGTAGGAACTTCTAACTGGAACACCCCTAAAGTCGTAGTTCCGACTCGGAAACGCAACAACCTTGACTTCAGAAACCAAAATAGCAGCTCAGCTGAATTGTTCAACAATATGAACATAAGCAAAACATTAGTAATATATTAGTTTAGTTACTATTTGCTTATGTCTCAATAAACTCAGTGGTGCACAAAGTACTACCTAAGCTATATCCGTGGACACGATTCTTCAATATTACCTGTGGATAATATCACTTTATATGTGTTTTTATTGACTGTTATTGCAAACAATTTCCAACTTGGTTTTCAACTTGTGTACTGGAGCAACGTCAACTCAGGTGGCGTCATTTCCAGCTCTGACATTTAACTTTCTAGCTAAATGGGATGCGGCATTAGATGCAACCTGCTTTAACACACCTCCCTGTGATTTTCAAGTCATCCTAAAAGCCTTGATTCATGTTTTCTAGGTGAGTTGAATCTAAATTAGGCAGGACAGTGGGTCTTCATTAACAGAGCTAGAATATCTCTGCAGTAAGCATTATGTTAGAAGTCCATTCTGAACATAATTCAGTTTATTTAACTAACATGAAAGACCTTTCCACAATGCATGATTTAGACAAGGCTCCTCACCTGTTGACCTTACACTAGGCCCAGGTACTGGTGACATTTCCACCTCCCCTTCTCTCTGGGGACTTTCTTCCGATGACGACTCCCTCCAATGAACCGACCCGTCTCCTGGCTCCCTTATATCCGGACTCTGAATCGAATCCGAGATGGACTCAAAAGCACTGTTCTCCTCCTCCTCTTCCTCCTGCGAGGAGAAAACGGTGCTCTCCGACAGACGGGTGCTGTCAACCGAAGAGAGGCGTGTATGGCTGCAAAGGTGGTTGCGCCCCTCGTAACCTGAGTTACTGTAACAGGAAGTGCTGTAACAGGACGTGCTGTAACAGGAAGTGCTGTAGCAGGAGTTGTCACACAGTTCGCACTCACTCTCTCGAGGTTCCCTTCTGCTTCCTAATCCACCACCCACTTCCATGTGTTCGCTTTCCAGTCGGAGGGTGGAAGGTGAGGGTCTTTCGCCTTCCAAAAGTTGGTTGAGCTCGGAAAGGCGCTCTATGGAGAGGCTACGTGGTAGAGTACGCCTGCAACAAGGTCTAGGACACTCGGGGACGATGGATGGAGACTGGGCTTCAGACACTTCGTCTTCTTCCGGCTCTTCCTCTTTGTCCTCTTGGGGTTTCACAGTGACTTCCTCAGAAGATTCCGGGTCAAGTACCTCATCTTCATCTTGGCTGTCATGGTGGCACTGAGCTGACGGCAAGCTGTGCAGCAGATGATGAATGCGGATGTAGTGAGAACGTGGCGTCTCTGGTTCCTCACAGGCCGAGGCGATGACTGTCTCTAACTCGGACACTGGAAGTGAACAGGGTCGGCTCTTGCGCTTAAACCCACTCCGCATCCTTGGCGAACAGGGTTCTTCCTCATTCCCAGCTCCTTCCAACTGCTCTGAGCTTGTGCCTCCCTCAATCTCTACATGCTCTCCAGTAGGTCCCATTCCAGTTGGTCCACCCGTGTCTTCAGCTTCATTGTTCTCCAGAACCTCCAAAAGAGTCTCAGCCACAGTTTCCTCCTGTATCTCCTCGGACTCTGTTTTTCTAGGGTCTTGCTCCACTGTTTCTCCTTGAGTGGCATCGCTCAATAGTATCTCTGCTCGAGCTGTTACAAGCTCATCAGCTGATCCTTCTGCTTCTGGTTGGGTATCTTTACAGAGCTCATCTAGCGAGGTGAGCAACACGGCATCCTGGGTCTCTACCTCTGGAGGACTTTCGTTAGGCGGCTCCAGAATACCAGGTTCTAAACTCAATGCATCCTCCACAGGCAGATCAGAAGCTGGTGGTAGGTCCTCATTGGGCTCCTGCTCAGGCTGTGGGTTAGATGTCGTATCAAAGACTGGCATTGCATTGAGGGACACCTCCTCATCATCTACCAGAGAGAATAAGCAAATCTGTCAATATGGTTAAACAGATCAGCTATGAGATAACACAAGATTCCTTTATCAATAACCAGTCTAGAAATTCCAAACCAATCTCACTGGAAAATGTAACTATTTCTTAACTCTTTACCTGCCAAACATGGCATTTTCTGGGTTTCCGTGTTTTTACTGTTATACACTCTTACGCATCTCCTGAATGAGTCTAGAAAGTGCCGATCAAAAACACAGACCAGGAAGATGCAGAAATGTGATCTTATATGTAAGCATATGCATATGAAAAATAATGTGATCATCAACACTGACCGCATATAAATGAAAACTACCTAATGTTACAGAGTGAAATGTGGATCCAGGAAGAGGTAAAGGATGTGCAAGCTTTGGGAGTACTGATGGAAGAATCTACTGCATCTTTGCTTTGATAATATTATTGAATATGATCCAGATGTTGTAAAACATACAAATTATAGTGGGAACACTATTCATTATTACCAGTAACTACTTGCTTATTAGCATGCATATTATGAATGATGCATTTATATAGCGCTTTATTGTGCATTGCTATACACCCAAAGCGCTTTACAATCATGTGGGGGGGTCTCTCCTCAACCACCACAGTGTGCAGCATCCACTTGGATGATATTACTAGCATATTGGCTGTTTATTAGTACTAATAAAGCACATATCAATGCCTTATTCTGAATGACCATTTTCTACCCCACCCCATACCTAAACAAAACTACTACAAACAATTACCTTACTATCAATAAGCAGCAAATTAGGAGTTTAATTAGGGAAAACTCTTGTCTCCTAATCTAAAATGTTTTGAAAGTTCATATAAACTAGCAACCAACTCAGAAAAACGCAAAATACTTAAATGGCCAGAAGACTGTTTGGAAATTCCCCATTTTAAGGAAATTGCTCTGTCATCTGTCATCTTTTATTCACCTCATTCCAAACTCAAACGACTTTGATCTTCTATGGAACACAAAAGGACACATTCTAAAGCATATTCACAGCAATCTTTCCCATAAGACAGCACTAGGGATTGGTCAGTGAGTGACCAG
>CM050436.1:574496-596996 GCA_027564155.1 Gymnocypris eckloni scoliostomus
CTTCCAGACGGGGCTGACCGTGTTGCAGACGATCCCTGAGCGTTTCTCCTGACCGTGGTGAGGCAGCGCAGGGAAGATGCTGTGCTTTCCAGGCTGGATGGAGATCTTCAGATACGGGTCGGGATTGAAGAACATTCCCTTCTTCAGACCCACGGCCTGAATGCCTGAAATACAGCAGAGCAAAGCAAGAGTGTCTGGTGAAAATATATTGTTCAATTATTAACTAATAATATTATTAAAACTATACAATTATTGTATTATTATTAGTATCTAATATATACAGACTGACAGATATATATTGCTATTAAGCTAAATGATTACAATTACATAAATTATTTATTAACTATTAATAATACAATTAATTAATTAATTAATACAAATTAAATATACATTAATAAATGTAAACACACATACATAATATTATTATATTAACTATTATATTACATATAACAATAAATATGCAATTATATTAAATGTCAAAATTTCACTTGTTTTGTATTACACACACACACACACACACACACACACACACACACACACACACACACATATACTATATTGAGATAGCTGCTAGACTAAAGTAAATTGTAAAATAACTGAACTAAACTAAATATACATGCTGTTTAATAATGATAATACACATATATAAATAAATAAAACACTGTATATGTGTTGTGAGTGTCTGTATAATTTAAATTTGAATAATAGTGGATTAAATATTTATTTAATTCTACTACTGATAATAATAATAATATTTCTGTAGTAATAAAAAAAGTCCCCGTTTGCTCTCCATTAATATTCAACGGCATATTCTCTAATTTTTGTGTTTCCTGGTGTACTTGTAATATTAAAACATAATTCATAGAGAAACAGCGGACGAGAGAGGCTATATGTCTGCTTCTGGCAATATGAAGAGAAAAGCAGGATGCCTCAGAATCCCACAGGAGCTCATTATGTGCTCCGGGATCCAGACGAGCTCGGCTGGGACGTATTATTACACTGACCATCAGCTTAATGCCTTTTTAACACTATAGATGGAGCGTGTGAGCGTGAGATGCCATCTAGAGCCACAGGACCTCTCGTGTTCACTCAAACCATGTGAAATAACTGCACATACTTCTTAAAATGACTTTCACTGCTGTTACCCAATGCATTTCTATCTGGTTTCTTCTCAAACAGTGTAATACAACAAGAGGATGCTTGCTTGGTTTCAGGATTTTGCAGGTCGTTTGTCCACAAGCCATCACTTTGTGCTAAAAGGAGTTGTGTTTTCCAGCTCCCGAGGGTTTTTTGGCTCACATTGGAGATTCGCTGGCAGCTGGAGCTGTTAATGTGCATGTGTTTGCAGCAGCATGTTCAGACTCATGGCAGGAGATGTGTGTTATTAATAAAATATACAGCGCTGAGGGAGTCCTGATGAGTACAGAGCATAGTTTGGCCATCGCAACTTCAGATACAATTGAGAAGAAAGACGAAAGGATAAGGATAATTTTATAGTGATTCAGTTAAATTGCTTGGGTTGTGACATTGGATTTAATTCAGACTGATAATACAGAAGCCCTGCTGAATGCCTCAAAGAACAGCTGCTAAAGGAACCAAAAACCAGGTTTCATTGAAGAGCTGAACTCCGCAGACGAGACACACACAACAGAGAAGAGTTATAATGGTTTTATCAAGCCTAGAGAGTCATAGTCTGAGGCTATGACGATCAAAAGATGTTCAGATGCTTCTCTCAACCGAAGAAAATAAAGTTATCTTGAGGACCCAAAATATTGTCATGCAAAACTAATTTGAATAAAGTTATGAAAATAAACATTGGCAAATTAAACTTCTTAATTTACACTACCGTTCAAAAGTGTATAATTTTTTTGAAAGAAGTCAAAAAAATGACAGTTTCACACATATTCACATAGAAAACAGATATTTGAATTTGTACAAATTGTTTAAAAATTGTGAAATATTTGTACAAATTCAAATAGCTGTTTTCTATGTGAATGTGTTCAAACTGTAATTTATTTCTGTATTTTCAGCATCATTACTACAGTCTTCAGTGTCACATGATCTTCAGAAATCATAATAATATCAAGAAACATTTCTGATTATTATCAATGTTGAAAACAGTCGTGCTGCACAATATTTTTGTGGAAACCGTGATTCATTTTATTTTTCAAGATTCACAGATGAATAGAAAGTTCAAAAGAACAGCATTTGTTTTAAATATAAATATTTTGTAGCATTATAAATGCCTTTACAATTGATCAATCCAATGCTATATATTGTATTCTAGACTATATAATAAATACAATATTTTAGAATTTTAGATTTGTATAATTTTTTTAATATATATATATCACTTTTGATTAATTTAATGCATCTTGATGAATAAAAGTACTAATGTCTTTCTTTCAAAACCTTACTGACCCCAAACCTTTGAACGGCTTATATATTAATTTATGAGTGATTGATTGCATGAGCAAATAAAAGGACTTAATATGTGAACTGCTTAAAAACCATCGGGAAATCAATTCCTGTGCACGTTGAGCAAAAAACATTTTCAAGAGTTTTCAACAGCTGTACATGTTCCTAAATATACTTCATCACTAACATTACTTAGAAATGTATATGCATTATCTGGAATTCTTTTTTATATATAAATAAATGAATCCTGCCTTACCTGACAGAGAGAAGCTGATGAGTCTCCTGCTGCCCAGAGTCTGAGGAAGCTCCTGACTGATGACAGGCTTCAGAGCCTATCAGAGAGAAGCACAGCGGTCAGCTGATCACGTGACTGAAGCACAGGAAGAGCTGCTGAGAACAGGAAGTAACTCTACACAAGCCACGCCCCTTTCTTTCTCCCCTCGTCTGTTCTTTCAGCGCGTATGGCCTGATATACTGTGCTTAAAGCCCATTAGAGACGCCCGGCTCATGGCTTCAATCAATAGCACACATTCATTAGGACTGCAGCAGCCAGGAAGAGGAAGGAGGAGAGGCTCATGGGACGCCGCTTCTCAGAAGAGCAAAATCTCAAGCTGATAAGGAGCACTCGCTCCAGGGTTATTACTGTAAACTAGCTGTAAGACTAAAATAAGAGATGTAAAACACCAGATACAGATTAATAAATCCCTAGTCACTATGTAAAAACATACCACAGAATATCATACAGCCAAAACAACAACAACCATGAACATAAAAGGAAAAACTAACATATTTTCATTCCTCAAAACGTAATATAAAACAAAAGAAGTCATAAATTAATTTGAGTTTTTGATACATGGTATAGCCTATTATAAAAGTTGTATTAAACATGTTCACTATAGCATAAAACTGTACTGAGAAAAGTATTAAATATTTTAAATTATGCACATTAACTTTTTGCATCTTTAAAATAAAGTAAAATAAAGAAAAATAAAAACAGAAAATGGAAATGAACTTAAGACAAATTCCAAACTACGTTTCACATTAAATGTTTTAGATGTGCTATTCACTGTAAAACGTGGTAGGAGCTGTTTCTACCTGATTTACCTAATAATTCTGTACAAGTTTCTGTATTTATCAATATAAAATTATATTTTTTGACTTAATAAAACCCATTCATTTAGATGTTATCATTCTTAGGTTACATCTGTTTTTCTTTTTGTTTTGTGAATTTTAGGTTACCATTCAGTACCATGATATATACCAACACAAACATCAATTCTGGATATTATATGGAATTATGTGTGCTACATTAATATAATCTAAAAAATGCTATGTAATTTGTAGAAACAGAGATAATCTGAATTAATCAGTGAGAGGAGTGCGTATGTGTGTGTGCGTGTGTGGCTGTGAGTGTGCGTGTGTGTGTGTGCGTGTGTGTGTATATGTGTGTGTGTGTGTGTGTGTGTGTGTGTGTGTGTGTGTGTATGTGTGTGTGTGTGTGTGTGTGTGTGTGTGTGTGTGTGTGTGTGTGTGTGTGTGTGTGTGTGTGTGTGTGTGTGTGTGTGTGTATGTTTGTGTATGTGTGTGTGTGTGTGTGTGTGTGTGTAAGAGTGTGTGTGTCTGCATATATGTGTGTGAGTGTGTGTATGTGTGTGTGTACCGTTATTTTATTTAACAGCTTTATACTACAGCATTTTACAGTCTATATAGTTAAAATTACAATCATTTTTACAGTGCATATTAAAATGTTTTTGTAAGATATGTGCATAAATGCTAAAAATATTGATGCTCATTACTATGCATTTTTATATTAGTGCATGTAAATTAAAATAATAAAAATTTGTGCTAATGTTCATTGCTACTTTTTATGCTTTACTTTTAGCATGAAATATTATAAAGTAAGGTATATAAAATATTCATAAAAAGCAGAGAAAAAGTTATAGCTAATACAATTTTACAACTGCAACTACACACACATTTCCTTACACAACAGCTGTTAGAAAACAAAGCAAAATACTTCACAGAATCAAAAAATAATAAAACTATGCCCACGAATGCTATTTTTATTCTGACTCCCAAATGAGTTCTTTTCACTCGACTCAGACATATTACACTACTCTGAAATTACACAGTATGCACAACACAAACTACTCGACCATCCATCAGGTGTGACTGAACAACACCGTTCTCTTTTCCCATCCAAACATAAACCCAAAGCTGTCCTTCATCTGCATCAGATTGCAGTTACTGCCTCTTTCTGCTGACTACACCAACAGAGTCATTTGATACTGAAGGACAAAGTGAGCAACAGTCCGTCCCGATCCAGCTCTGGAGACACAATGACAAGCGGCCAGACTCAGAGAAGACATCTTGACTTCAAAGGTCTCTCTGACTGTTAAAAGGCCAGTGAGCCGATAAAGCTACACGTCTGCATTGCTCCCAAAACGACCCACAATCCCAGCAGAGCTGCAGAAACACTGACTGGAGTCTGTCTGGACACTAAAGGATGCTGAGGCTGTGAAAAATCATTAACATCATTTTATTTATTTATATTCACTTTTATCCAAAGCGACTTACAAATGAGGACATTATAGAAGCAATCAAAACCAACAAAAGAGTACGTGCTTTTACAAGTCCTGGTTAGCCTAACGCAGAAAACGTAGGAAGGTGTTTTTTTATGAAAACGAGTATATAGAATATAGAAAAAAGAAACCTAGTGTTAGTTTTACAAGAAAAGCTATCAGTTAGAGAATAAATATGCTATTGATAGAGGGTCAAATGTGTGTGTTTTAAATAAAACATAAGAGAGATTAGATAAAATAACATTAGAATAGAGAGTGCTAGAGTTAGAGGGTCAAATAAAGATGTGTTTTTTTAGCCATTTCTTGAAGATGGGTAAGGATTGAGTTGGGCAGGTCATTCCACCAGATGGGAACAGTTAATGTAAAAGTCTGTGAAAGGGATTTTGTGGCTCTTTGGGATGGTACAGTAATGCGTCGTTCACTTGCAGAACACAAGCGTCTAGAGGGCATATAAGTACCAGCAGCGGCTGCTGTGCTTTCAAAGAGGGGGAGCTTATTTTCGGCCAACATCATAAAAATTGTCCATTTATTTATACGTAAATTCTGCCCTATGCTCCTTTTCAAGGAAATGCTCTAGCCTACTGTATGAATGAATTAATGAATGAACAAGCGATCGAAAAAAAGATATTAAACTCGATGGAGGAAATGTGGGAATTAGGTTAAACTGAATCAAGGAATGTGGTGTATCATTTTATGAAATGTATGATGAAAATCGGCTGGCAATTTCGCCAAGCAAATACCAAGGAATAGGTTGCATCAGTTTGTCTTTCGACTACACTTGCAAAATCCGCAATGGGACTGAGCTCGAATAGCTTCAGCGACTTTTTATAGTACAAAACCACTGTCAATCCAAAAGAGATGCAGTCTTTCGACAGACCCTCCAATCATCACGCAGAAGCCTGAAGTCCCGCCCACTCCTCCATTCGCCCCCAGAGATGCTGAGCATCCGTGGGCGGGACATAATCGCAGCATTTATCCAATGACCATCTGGTTTCGAAGCAGTCCCATTGAAGTCAATAGACGCTCGGCTTCAACAGGGACATGCACTGTGACGCTACGGGAATATATGAGAAGGACATCGAGTCAGCCGACCTGCTATATGTAGCTGATTCTGAACCAACTCGTCTTCGAGATCAACGTGTTCGAATGCATTTTTACTCAATAAAATGTTAACACAATATTACATATTAGACCATTATTTTGTTTATATTATAGGGGAAGCCGAGCTTCCCTTGCAGTCTTAGAAATGCTTTAAGACTGCTTATATAAGTGTTAAATAACTTTAATTTATAAATTATTGACTTATTGTTAAATAACGAAATTTAATATAAAAAAACAAAAATTATTACTTTAGCTGATATACATGTTTTTTTACATTTTAAATACGTAATGTTAAAAGTGAAAACATTTGATTTTATATTTGAGATGTCTATATTGAGGAACAGGGCCCGGTTACAGTAATAATAATAATAATAATAATAATAATAAAATGCTAAACAGCAATTTTCACTCAGAAATTAGTAAATTTCATGCTTAATTCCAAAGACAAGTAACACATTGAATTAAAAGTGACATTTTAAAGCCTAAAATCGTATGTTAATATACAAAATACTACAATATTTTGTTTTACAGTGTACAACAAGACCTTAAGTCTTAAGCCTTAATATTGCTTGTATTAGGTTCAAGGTTCATTATTCGTCACATACTCAATTATACAGAATATAATCAGTAGTGAAATGTAAATCAGGTCAGGTCCGCTCAATGGACAGTGCAAAATACGTAACACAACACAAGAGAATATATATAACTATAGGTAAATAAAATGTGCAATAAAATAAAATGTGCAATACAGTATACTGTGGACTTAATAAATAATAATATAAACAGGGATGTGCAAGAGGAATTATAGCGTTTGCAAACGGCTGCAGGTGTGTTAAGAGGTCTGAATTGGAGTGCTGACCAATTAAAAGCATTCATGGATAAAACTGCTGAATATATGCAGAAACGAGTAAACACGCAGACTGCAGCAGCCAGAAACCTCACCTGTAATCATCTCAAGCAGAACATTCACAAAATCACATTAACATAACTCTTGGCATGTGGCCCTATATGCAGCTCTAGAAGTCTCCTAAGAGCTCAAAGCTAAAGTAATGATGGCAGATACCTTCACCCAGCCAGGTATCCAGGTGAGAGCGTCCTCTCTCCTCCTCCTCGCGCTCCGGCCGGGCGACATCAGCCCCGGGTGATAATTCACAATCAGAGCCCTGGCTAACGGAGCACGTCCATTAACACCAGTCAGCCTCGCTTTGCCATGCATCAGTGTAGCTCTTCAACCGTACCTGATCCCAGGCTTTTCCGCCTCTGCATCCGCCGAGGTTATTTTTAACCAGCTCGCCCGAGAAAGGGCACCGGTGTTGAGATCAGGTTTTCTGGCTCTCAGCATTTCTGTGCACCACGCCAGCACAAAGGCAGCGGAAACACGAGCTCTGGCTTAGTGCTAACAAAGGGTTATTTAGGGGTGCTCGTGCTGAAAGTCATGATTATTAGCAGCTGATCTTCAGACGGATCACATCTGTGTTCTGTCTCATCGATCCATCCTCACGGGGTAAGGTCACAGAGGTATTTGATCAAATATAAAGAGCTTATTGCCTAATGATTGTCTTTTGTACTTAGGGGGAATGACCTTTAATCCATTCAACATTTGAATCTAATTTATGAATGCCGAGAGAAGGGCAAACTGTTTTACTTGGCTATGAACAGAGCTACTAAAGCACGTATTATCATCCAATAATTCCATCCCTGCGGTTTCTTAACATACACTTCAAAACGTGAGCATGTGCTATTACTCATCACTCATAACTTCTTAAACCAATCGGCTGAGCTGTAAATGCCATGTGACTACTTATTCTGCAAAAGGAGGAAAAGCTTGCTTTTATGCTTTTAAGAGCCTTTGAAACATAATTGGGCATTGGTAAAACATCTATAATATTTTAATGAAATATATATATACAAAAAAATCAGATCCAAAGCCCTTGGATCTGACTCATAAAACTTTGATTGGCGTAATCAAACTTTAAGAGGTTAATTCAGTCATATTTAATAATATATTTCACCTAATGAAACCAATTTTTATTCAGTGGTGTTCACTACCATTCAGAACAGAAGTTTGAGGTCAGTATTTTTTTTTTTTATAATACTTTGAATACACAAAGATGCATTAAATTGATCAAAAGTGATGGCAAATACATTTACAATGTTGCAAACAATTTATATTTCAAATAATTGTTCTGAACTTTCTATTCATCTGTGAATCCTGAAAAATAAAATTTATTACAGTTTACTTACTGACAAGCAGTCTGGAACTTCATTAAATAAGGTTTATAATTAGATTTCTGCGTAGACCTGCCTTTGTCACTCTTAGGTGTGTTCGACTTGATGCAGCGCCATGAAAACCGATCAGCAGCTGACTTGAAGCAGTGCATGCCGGTTAGAAAATTGGTCCTACTTGAACCGGCGCCGACGCCACGTCACTATCATCAAAGTACCGCGAGAGCGTTTCGAGAGCAGCCGGCTGACTCGGTTTCTCCAGAGAGGCTGCAGGAGCGCTGATGACGACACAGCTGTTTCACGATTGGCCGAATTCACCACATGACAACAATGACTCGGTAGAATCGGTGGGCGGGGCTAAACAGGCAGCGATGTAGAATCGGTGGGCGGGGCTAAACAGGTAGCGATGTAGAATCGGTGGGCGGGGCTAAACAGGTAGCGATGTAGAATCGGTGGGCGGGGCTAAACGGGCAGCGTTGTAGAATCGGTGGGCGGGGCTAAACGGGCAGCGATGTAGAATCGGTGGGTGGGGCTAAACAGACAGTGATGTAGAATCGGTGGGCGGGGCTAAACGGGCAGCGATGTAGAATCGGTGGGCGGGGCTAAACGGGCAGCGATGTAGAATCGGTGGGTGGGGCTAAACAGACAGTGATGTAGAATCGGTGGGCGGGGCTAAACGGGCAGCGATGTAGAATCGGTGGGTGGGGCTAAACAGGCAGCGATGTAGAATCGGTGGGTGGGGCTGAACAGACAGCGATGTAGAATCGGTGGGCGGGGCTAAACAGGCAGCATGTAGAAGCAGGCATAAAACAGTTATATAATTAAAACCATCGTCCAGACCTTGTTCGTAACCTCTGCCCTGTGTAGTAGTATTTCAGTATCACACGCACCTCGTCTGGAGTCAGTTCATTATCACTGTGACAGTAAACATGCTGCAGGGGTTTGTTTAATGCTGAGTTAACATGGGCATCCTGCCAGCTGTCATGAGGTCAGCCTCTTCCTGACCCCTGCTGACCCGCGTGACCTCGTGTGTCACAACCGATTTAACCACAAACACCAAAACCAAGGGTGTGTGTGTGTGTATCTGTGTGTGTATCTGAGTGTGTGTGTGTGTGTGTGTGTGTGTATCTGAGTGTGTGTGTGTGTGTGTGTCTGAGAGTGTGTATTTGTGTGTGTGTGTGTGTGTGTGTGTGTGTGTGTGTGTGTTTGTATGTCTAAGTGTGTGTGTGTATATCGTGTGTGTGTATATCTGTGTGTGTGTGTGTGTCTGTGTATATATATATATAAACTGATATGTGTGTGTGTGTGTGTCTATGTGTGTGTGTGTGTGTGTGTACATCTAGTGTGTGTGTGTGTGTGTGTGTGTATCTGAGTGTGTGTGTCTGTGTGTGTGTGTGTATTTGTGTGTATCTGTGTATTTTGTTGTGTGTGTGTGTGTGTGTGTGTGTGTGTGTGTGTGTGTGTGTATATCTGGTAGTGTGTGTGTGTGTGTATATCTGAGAGTGTGTGTGTATCTGAGAGTGTGTGTGTGTGTGTGTGTGTGTGTATCTAGTGTGTGTGTGTGTGTGTGTGTATATCTGATAAGTGTGTGTGTGTGTGTGTATCTGAGTGTGTGTGTGTGTGTATCTGAGTGTGTGTGTGTATCTGAAGTGTGTGTGTGTGTATATCTGTGTGTGTGTGTGTGTGTGTGTGTGTGTGTGTGTGTATATATGTGTGTGTGTGTGTGTGTGTGTGTGTGTGTGTGTGTGTGTGTGTGTATATATGTGTGTGTGTGTGTGTGTGTATATGTGTGTGTGTGTGTGTGTGTGTGTGTGTATCTGAGTATATATGTGTGTGTGTGTGTGTGTGTGTGTGTGTGTGTGTGTGTATCTATATATATATGTGTGTGTGTGTGTGTGAGTGTGTGTGTGTGTGTGTGTGTGTGTGTATATCTGAGTGTGTGTGTGTGTGTGTGTGTGTGTGTGTGTGTGTGTGTGTGTGTGTGTGTGTGTGTGTATCTATATGTGTGTGTGTATGTGTGTGTGTGTGTGTGTGTGTGTGTGTGTGTGTGAGTGTGTGTGTGTGTGTATGTGTGTGTGTGTATCTGTGAGTGTGTGTGTGTGTGTGTGTGTGTGTGTGTGTGTGTGTGTGTGTGTGTGTGTGTATCTGAGTGTGTGTGTGTGTATCTGAGTGTGTGTGTGTGTGTGTGTGTGTGTGTGTTTACTCACACCAGCAGAGGGGTTTCGCACCGTCACGCTGGTCGTCGTTGCTCTGAGCGCTCCACTCAATCCATGATAATATTTGAAGCAAACCTTTGTCTCAGCTGTATGAGAGAGAAACAGAGGAACAGAGCGACGTGAAGGTCAAAACACTCTCTTTATGCACTCTCTCTATTGGCGCTTTTCCACTGCATGGTACGCGTTTGCAGTCGGCTCGATGCACTGCACGGCTCAGTTCGGTCGGTTTGCATTTCCACCGCAGTTTAGTACCGCTATAGAGTGGGCGGATTATTCACGCGTCGTTATAATTGCCGCCTCTACTGCGTGACATCATCGTAAACGCGCCACAAACAAACTCACAACAAAGAAAGGAGACGGAATGGTGTTCTTCACTCTCGGCATGTGGATGTTTTTAACAACAATGGAGAGGTCTATGAGAATGCTTATGATTTACCCCCAGCAGCAGAGACTGTGGTGCAGTGCAGCGGGCTGGCGTTAGATGAGGAGAGCAGGGATGTTCGTGCAGGTGTGCTGCGTACTTGATTAGTTAACTATTCATGCAGCGTGTTCTGTAAAGTGAATTATCAATAAACTTTTGAATATTTCAAAATGTACAATGTATCCCTTGTTTTTGTATTTATGTGATGGTTTTATAATCGCGGCATTAATCATTTGTCTTTTTCAAGAGGTTCATTACCTCATACAATGATACACATTTAATATAGTCTGGAGGTACACTTATTCGATCAGATTGTTTTTAATTGAAGCAAAACGCTCCGGTTACTGTCGTAACCTCGGTTCCTGAGAGCGGGAACGAGACATCACGGAGATTTCTCCGTTATGGGAACTTCTTCCTTCAACCTTTCCTGAAGTCCTATTGGCTCACGCCAGTCAAATGACTGGCCAATTGTATAAAAGCATGCAAATGCACGGCGAGCTCGAGACAGTATAAATGCGATGCTCGCGACAATTATATCAGAATCGGATACTGAACACCGTAAGCTGAGGAGTAGCGAACACGGGCGTCTACCGTGATGTCTCGTTCCGCTCTCAGGGAACCGAGGTTACGACAGTAACCGGAGCGTTCCTGTCGAGCTGTCACGAGACATCACGGAGATTTCTCCGTTATGGGAACGATATTAAACCGTGAGAGAGGCTACGAAGCCCTACCCCAAAACACAGCAGATAGAATACGACGTAGACACTTCCCACAATAGTGACGCTGTAGGCGAGCTCACCGCTGATAGGTGGCTGTAAGCCAATGAGCGTCTAACCCAAAGGTATACAAATTTGCATATCTGGATAGAAATAACGTTGGCTGCGCTGAAACAGGGCAACTTGCACAACGAGCATAAGGAACTGCACAGACTGTATAGCATGACCCCAACCTAGCATGATAAAAGTATCGCTAGATAAAACAACACAAATACAGGAATCTGCACTGAGCACAGGGCAGAACAACCGTATTAGTAAGGGTATGCAGAGCAAACAATGTAGTAAACATGCATCAGCCACTTACCGACAGTACCTGGGAGGCAAAAGACTGAACGTCCAGCCTGTAAAACCTGGCGAAAGTATTCTCAGAAGACCAGCCGGCTGCAACACATATATCTTGAATAGACACCTACCTCGACCAAGCCCACGAGGAAGCCATGGCCCTCGTTGAATGCCCCCTAATGTGTAAAGGACATTCCAAACCTTGGTTCTGTACACGCAGTAATAGCGTCCACGATCCAGTGGGAGAGCCTCTGTTTAGACACAGCACTCTCACACCATAACCATAGCATACAAATAGCTGGTTGACGAAGCTCGCAGTCGATGTAAATCCTCAAAGCCCTGACAGGGCACAGGTCTGAGCATCTGCCTCACTCGAGGCTGCTGACTCGGAAGACAAGGCAGACAGAGAAACAGTCTGTATCTTGAAGGGTGTAGAAAGTGATTTAGGTACATACCCCATTCTTGGCCGGAGAGTGAGCTGCAGTCACCGGGTCCAAAGCGAATACAGTCACTATCCACAGAAAAGTGCAAATCTCCTATGCGCTGCGAGTGCAAGAAGGAGTGCAGTTTTGAGACAACTCCTTCAAACCCACTGATGATAACGGCTCAAAAGGTGGCTGAGAGAGAGCTCTTAATACCACCTCTAGGTCCCAAGGCGGAACCGAAGGTGGCCTCGGAGGGTGTAGCCTTCTCGCTCCCTTAAGAAAACTCACCACCATGGGGTCTCTGCCGATCGACTGGCCACCCTGCGGTGAACGGGCGAGGCAATGGCCGCCACATAGACTTTTAGCCGAGGGTAACGATCCACTATCCAGCCTGTACTGCAGGAAACTCAGAACATCCAACACGGTGCAAACAACCGGGTCGATGTGAGCCTGATGGCACCATTTCACAAACACTCCCCATTTTAAGGCATATAATCGTCTTGTAGAGGTGCTCGCGCTTCCGTGTGTGTGCCGACCACCACGAGCCTGCAATGCGTCTAGCTCTGACAACCCTGAAGCAACCACACATGAAGGTTCCATAGTTCTGGGTTCGGTGCCACACCGAGCCGTCCACCTGAGATAACATGTCCTTCCTGACCGGAATCGGCCAGGGGGCTATCAGCAGCTCTGTCAAGTCCGGAAACCAAGGCTGGTTCGGCCAGTTCGAGCTATGAGTATGACGGACGCCTCCCTGATCTTGCATAACACCAGAGGCAATATCTTGATCGGAGGAAGCATAAAGCCTGGCTGTCGGCCAGCGCGCTGTGGCGCGTCCCCTTCCAACGCAGTGGGACAGAGAGAAGAACGACGGGCAGTGTGCATCTCGTACTCGTGAATAAATCCACCTCTGCTTCCCGTAGAGGTTCCAAATCATCCGAACTGACTCGGGTGTAACCTCCATTCCCTTGAGGAATTCTCCTCCTTGAAAGCATGTCTTGTGATTCAAAAGACCGGGGATGTGCGTTGCTCTGATGGATAGAAGGCGAGAATCCGCCCATAGCAGTAACATCGCTGCCTGCTTGCACAACGCCTTGAACGGACGCCGCCCTGGCGATCGTACTACAGACGTGTTGTCGGTGCGAATCAGTACATGCTGCCGCTCCAGTTGTGCTTGAAACTCCTTCCAGAGCTAAAAGACTGCTTCCAATTCCAATCGGTTTATGTGCCACGGATCTGAGGCTCTGACCACTGCCCCGGTTGGCATCCCCTCGCACACCGCTCCCCAGCCCGGCGTCGTCGTCCGTTGACCACCACGCGTGAGGTTACCAACCCCAGGGGACTCCCGGCTGAAGAAATTCGGGTTGCGCCACGGAGCCAGAGCTTGATGCAGCGGGTGACCGCGATACTCAAACGTCCCCGAGGTCCATGTCCAGGGGACTCGAGTTTTCAGCCACAGCTGCATGTGTAATAAGCCCAGATGACACACTGCCGGCGCTGACGCCATGAGTCCCAGTAGTCTCTGAAATTCTTTCAAATGAACAGAGCTGCCTTCTCTGAAATGGCGAGGGTAAGACAAAATGAGCTCGCGGGGCTCATTTCTAGGAGTCTATGCAAACTCCCAAATACAGAATGGACTGACTGGCGAGAATGCTCTTTCGCCTGTTCACACAGCCCTAGGGACTCCAGGTGAATAAGCAGCGAGTCTATATGGCTGAGTAGCGTGTCCCGGGACTGAGCTAAAATCAGCCAATCGTCCAGATAATTCAGGATGCGCATCCCGCCCGCTCTGAGGGGAAAGTGCTGCATCCACACTTTGAAAATGTGCGCGGGCCAAAGCCAGCCCGAACGGGAGAACAGAGTATTGCTGTGCTGTTCTCGAAAGCAAACCTCAGAAACCGTCCTGTGATGCGGCGCTATCTGAATGTGAAAGCTGGCGTCCTTCAAATCCACGGATGCAAACCAGTCCCCGGGCGAATCTGCGCCAGGATCTGCTTCAGCGTTACCATCCTGAACTGACGTTCGCAAAGCGCCTCTGTTGATGGGCCTGAGATCCAAAATTGGGCCCCATCCCTCTTGGTACCACGGTAGCGGCTGTAAAACCCGCTCTCCAGCTCGTGTGGAGGGACTCTGCTCCTTTCTCGAGCAGACAGCCAATCTCTTGCCTCAGAGCCTGGGCATTTCGAGATGTTAGAGACTGCACCACGCCATTGAAACGGGTGGTCTGCGTCCTGAATTGAAGAGTATACCCCGCTCTATCACGTTGAGTAGCCAACAGCGAGATTCCCGGAATAACCTTCCACGCGCTTATGAACTGGCGGCTTTAGCTGCTCGGTCGCTGGGTCGGCTATAACCTGTGTTGGATGCGGACCTGCACTGCACTGAGGCGGGGCAAGGGAACCGCATTTATTGAGTGAGGAGGAGAAAGCTCTTTTGTGAGAAAGTAAGCATTTTTATTGAATGGACACTCAACACACACACATTTGGGCAGCTGAACTTTGGGCGCTGGGCTGCTCTCGCTCTCCTCCCTCCCTCCGTCAGGAAGACGGCTTAGGCCGGGGCGGGCGGCGTCCGCGGGCTTCTCCGCTGACCTTGGCGCTTCCTGCGGAGCCCCACACCTTCCTCCGGACGTCCTGGCTCCTGTCGAGGAGCAGTAGCAGTAGCCCCAGCCTGGGCAGGCCTGGGAAAATCTCTCCATGCGCTGGGCCATGCTGAAGAAGATCTGGATCTGGCAGTCTGTTGCTGGGGGCGGCGTCTGGGCATCACGTGACTCATCGCGGCGCTTTTGAGTCTCAGCAAATCGCTCGGTTATGGTCTCCACGGCGTCACGAAGAGGCCGGAGGGAGATATAGCGTTTAGGAGCACCTTCCGATCGGCATCCTTTAGGTCAGCTAAGTTTAGCCAGAGGTGCCTCTGAAGGGCGACCATAAAGCCCATGGCCTTACCCACAGACTGGGCCGCCGCCCGTCGCCATCAACGCGAAGTCCGTTGCAGCGCGCAGATCCTTCGTCGCCTCAGGAGTGAGGACTCCGCCGCTTGCAGGAGTTTGGCCTGGAACACCTGCAACACTGCCATGGCGTAACGCTGATGCCGCCTCGCCATCAGAGGCATACGCCTTATTAGCGAGATGGGCGGTGGTTCTGCACGGCTTCGACGGCAGGCTGATGTCCGGGCCTAGGGACTTCGCTGCTGCAGGGCACAGGTGTGCAGCAACGGTCTCCTCGACGGGGGGAGAGCGCACGTAACCGTGGGCCTCCGCTCCATCCACGTGGGAGAACATGGCCTGCGTGTTCGAGTGGACGCGCGCCGATTGGGGCGCAGACCACGTCTTCACGAGCTGTTCATGAACATCGGGGAAAAAAGGCACCGATGTCCTTGCGTCAGCTTTGCGTGTGGACCTGAAGTACCACGAGTCGAGCTTACTCCTGACAGGCTCCTCCGGAGGATTCCAGGTGAGCTCCAACTCCTGAACAGCTTTCGACAGAACCCTCATGAGCTCCTCCTGGAGGCCTGAAGGCTCTGAGCTGCCTAGCTGCTCGGGCTCCGATCCAGCCCAACCGTCCTTCTCCGAGGCCGAGATGGACATGGCCTCGCCGCCTCCTCGTGGCCAAAAGCTACGAATCCTCAATATTGGAAGGCGGAAACAGTCCTCGGGAAAGAGATGGGCGAATCGCGGCGACCGTTGGGTTCGACACGGCAAGACGGCGCTCCCGCCGCCCGGAGAGGGGCTCACCAGCGGCACGCTGGCGGCAGTGAGCCCGAACAACCACAGCGGCGGGCTCGGAGCACGCGGACCGGGAGGTCCGCGCAAAGTCCACAGTCGGACTCGTCCCAGCGCCGCCGGCGTGAGCCAGGCCCAGGCAGGCGACGCAATGGAGATGCTGATCCAGCGGTTCGATGGGTCCCGCGCAGATCTTACACACTGAAGCCATCACGAGTTCAAGGTGAAGTAAAGATTCTGATATAATTGTCGCGAGCATCATGTTTATACTGTCTCGAGCTCGCCGTATTTGCATGCTGCGACAATTGGCCAGTCATTTGACTGGCGTGAGCCAATAGGACTTCAGGAAAGGTTGAAGGAAGAAGTTCCCATAACGGAGAAATCTCCGTGATGTCTCGTGACAGCTCGATAAGGGAACACAGATACAGAGGTAAAAATATAAACAGAAAACATACTCTGAAAATATAGCAAGTTCAAAAGTAACGTTATACATAAGACTTTTTCCTTCGGCGTCGTGCCATCAAGCTCTTGCTGGATCCGCTCCTCGGCTATCAACGAGAGGAACGTCTGAACTTCCTCAACAGACAACGACACTGCTATTTTGTGGTTGATGCAAAAATGTGCGTTTGTTTAAACAGAAGTTGCGTCCGATCCTTCGCTGGCGGTGCTGATTTAAATCTAGCGGGTATGACTGTAGAGGAGGGTCTCGTGTCGCAAGTTCAGTGACGCAGTAATGACGATTCTCTCCGGCCATTCAGTGATCAGCAGAGTTTACACGTCACGTTTTGGTAGCGTGCGGCTCGATGGAACCTCGACCAAGTGGTACTAAAAGTATCAGGTACCAGGTACAGTACCCAGTGGAAAACCCCCAAAAGTGAACCGTGCACCGTACCGTGCCGTACCATGCAGTGGAAAAGCGCCATGTTTTATGTTTCATTTGAGAAAAATTTACGTCAAATACATGCTGAAACTAAAACACCTTCTTGACAAGCCGTCAAAATAAAAGCCCGGTTTAACTTGAAATTATGACCAAATATATTACTACTGTATACTAAAATGCAATTATCAAATTAATAATAATATTCTTGTTTTTAAGGAATACCATACAACCAAGTTTTTTATTATTATCATTCATTTATACAATTTTGTTGTGCAACATCAAAATAAAATGAAATCTTATCTGATAAAATGAAAATGAACATTTTCATTTGATTCCATTTTAATTGATTAATTCATTTGTTAGTTTTATTCATTCATTTCACTAGACACCTTTTTTATGATAAATTTGTACTGAATCATAAAGCACAGAATCTATAATAAATCAAATGTAAAACACAGAATTGATGGGAAATTAAAATGCATTTCATGGGGCCCTAAATTAAAAGTAGCTCCTCTGTGGAATTGAATTGTGAACAATATTGTGTTTACCTTAATATCAAGGTCTAACAAACATGTGTAAAGCATTTCCTTCCACATTAATGGTAAATTAATATCATTATAAATATCAATATTGTATGGTATGGAAACAAATTGTTGTGATAGTCAATTTTTCAAAATTTCTCTTGAATATTTACCTGGATTGATAAAAATAAAAAAAGTAAAATGCTTGTGAGAAATTATTAATGTTTATTAATGGCAAGATATCAAATATATATATATATATATTGGAATATAACAAACAAGTAGCCCTTGAGACTATTGTATCCCTTCAGGGAGCCCTCACTCACAAAAACCCCTGCAACTATAGTAATACAAGTACATTTTGATCTTGTGGGGAAATTGTTTTGGTGTGTGTGTGTGTGTGTGTGTGTGTGTGTGTGTGTGTGTGTGTGTGTGTGTGTGCATGTGAGTGTGTATATGTGTGTGTCTGCATATGTGTGTGTGTGTGTGTGCATGTGAGTGTGTATATGTGTGTCTACATATGTGTGTGTGTGTGTGTGCGCATGTGAGTGTATATATATGTGTGTCTACATATATGTGTGTATGTGTGTGTGTTGTATATTTATGTGTATGTGTGTGTATGTGTGTATGTATTTATTTATATATATATATGTGTGTGTATGTGTGTGTGTTATGTGTGTGTATATGTGTGTGTGTGTGTGTGTGTGTGTATGTGTGTGTGTGTGTGTGTGTGTGTGTGTGTATATATGTGTGTGTGTGTGTGTGTGTCTATATATATGTGTGTATATGTATGTGTGTGTGTGTGTGTGTGTGTGTGTGTGTGTGTGTGTGTGTGTGTGTGTGTGTGTGTGTGTGTGTGTGTGTGTGTGTGTGTGTGTGTGTGTGTGTGTGTGTGTGTGTGTGTGTGTGTGTGTGTGTGTGTGTGTGAACTAATTCATCATTAGTTCTACAGTTTTAAATGCACATCACGTCTATAGCGCATCTCAGTTTATGCCGCAGGAGAAAACACACTATAGACAGACGGAGCAAGCTGGAATAAAATCAGATGCAGAGGAGCTTCAAAAGCTGAAAATATGAATCTGGTCGGTCTGAGATATGAAAAGAGATGCATGGAGTGAGGAAGCAGATTTATATAATCACGTCCAACCAGCATGAAGGAGTCGAGGTGTAAGATTCCCCGATCAAAGACGAAGACGGTCCTGAAATGTGCTGATGCTGAGAAAAATATCCTCAAGAACTCAGAGAATTACCCGGCTGCAGAAATACAGCGAAGACTAGAAGACCGCATCTGTGGCGGCTCTGAAAGTGTCCTTTGTGTTTCTGGCAACATCAGCGACACGCAGAGAAATAAGCTCAATCCAAACCCTGAGGCGACTTCAATGGAAGAAACAGAGGAACACTGACCCTCCATGAAGCACACGCTGGCATCGATCCTCCACACGACCTGGCCTTTGTGAGAGCCGCTCACACCACGACTCTTATAGTCCAGAAAGTTTTCTGACAGAACCTCATCTGTGAGAGAAAGAGAAAGAGAAGACAGTAAATAACCGCAGAAGGCAGCTCGGCCTGCATTGCACGCGCACATAATATGCTACGATTACTATAAAACTATATTATGTCATTGCATTGCTAAAGCCATGAGACACACATGTGGTTTATTTTAATAAGATATACTACATTCTCTTTTATTAAGGAAATTAAGACACTATAATTTTAGGTAAGGTTCCAGGCTATTTGTTTACTCCTAACTATATTATGAAAGATATGCAGATTAATTCTATATACTAGTTATGTAACTGTATATTCACATTCTATAACATTCAATCTAATTAGCATATTAATGTGTTCTTGGGGTAACATGTATTGAAAAGGAAGTGTAATAATATTAACAATAATACAGTAATATTAAATATATATACAACTAATAATGTGAAATATTATTACAATTTAAAATAACTGATAGCTGATGCTGATTTGCTGCTCGATTTAATTTAAAGTATTATTGGTGCTTAATTACTAATAATGGATTATTTGATTAATAGAAAGTTGAAAGCGTTTATTTTAAATAGAAATCTTTTGTAACATTATGAATGTCTTTATTGTCATTTTTTATCAATTTAATGCAATTCCTCTGAATAAAAGTGTTAATTTTGTTTTTATATAATTTTAATCTCACTTAACCCCAATATTTCCCCAAAAATATTGGACTGTTTTCAACATTGATAATAATCAGAAATGTTTCTCGAGCAGCATATTATTATGATTTCTGAAGATCATGTGACACTGAAGACTGCAGTAATGATGCTGTAAATACAGTTTAAACATCTGTTTTAAACTGTAATAATATTTCAGATTTTATACAGTATTTTTAGATCTAATAAATGCACCTTGCCGAGTTACATGCGACTTCTTTCAAAAACATTTGGAAATACATTTGTGGCCACAATGATTATAACACTAGTATGTTCACTAAAGCTAAAACATGATTTTGAGTCAGTTGTAGTGTGTTTGTAAGAACTGTGTCTCAAGACGCTTCACAAAAAACAGGACAAAAACTCTCGTCAAACACAGAGATGCTCACGACTAATTTAGTTAATATTAAAATCATTCAAATCCTCGTTTTACAGCATTGAAGTGCCTGAAGCGTTTAACAGCGCTGTAGCGTCTTCTTCAGTTTCTTCATAACTCCAGACAGACTGATGATGATCAGATTAGTGATCGACCGATATTGATTATTTGTACGTTTATGTTCCCGATATCCGATATGCAGAACCGATATTAATTACTGTTATAAAGATCATTCTTCTCTTTCAGTCGTCTTAACAACAACAAACAACTGTTGAAAATTAACATTCTTTCATGTTAAATTTAATCTTAAAATTATAACAATAAAAACATTTTATTTATAAAAAGCATCATCAGCAACACTGATATTAACAATAAGCAAAATAATGTCTAATGTTTTCAAATGGAGAAAATAAAGGACAGACGTCATATCAATTAATTTTAATCTACAGTTTTAGGTTTAAACACTGTTTAATAGACTAAAGAGTGAAGAATAATTCACTGAATAATATTCTCTGGAATATTGAAATAAGCTATAACAAACAAAACATAGTATTTTATTGCATTTCTTAACTGGCATGTTTTATCAGAATTATTAAAATGTTTTTGTCTAAATTATGAAAACTGCTGACAGAGGTTTATCTATTTACACAGAACTATACTCAAACTGCGATCGCGGAGATAATAAATCATTAATTTAGATAGAGATGTATTTAATTAGATGTTTATTGGTGAAATAATGGTTCTATAGTAAATATTAATATAGTTTAGTATGTTTCAAACGAGTGAATCTTGTATAAAGTTACATGCGCTGGTCGTGCTGGTGAACTACATTTTACTGCTGGTTATACTCTGTACAATTATGTATGTGACAAATAAAAACTATAGTTTTTTTTTTTTACAAAACCGATATCCGATTATGGTAAGATACTTAAATATGGGGAAAAATATTGGTAAACCGATATATCTGTCGGTCTCTAGATCAGATCACACTGGATTATTAATGGCTAAATGCATGTTTGGAAATGCAAACTGATATTTCCCACAGCAACAGATAGAAATAACTGACTGAGACCCATCTTTAGCTGCTGATAACACTAGTGTTCTGAGAGAGCATCTTCTGACCGACGAGGTACATGCCGATCCAGTCTCCGGCGTCCACCTCCTCGGTGATGTCCCAGCAGATGACGAGCTCGTCTGATTGTCCGATGCTGTAGAGCGAGGTGCTGGTGTTCAGCGTGGAGCGGCTCTGTAAGGACACCAGGTCCGTGTCGCTGGTGGATCGGGACAGAGCCGAGCTCTTACAGCGCCGGCGAGACGGAGAGGCCATGGACGCCAGGCCCACAAACCTGCTCTGGTACAGGTTCTGCAGAGAAAGTCATGCCACTTTAACAGCGTTGTGTTATTATTTGACGTGCTGGCTTCATAGTTTATCAGTTTTTCATGAAATACTTATTTTAAAGTGACATTACAACTAATTCATTATTCACATTTTTGGGACAATTTCAATCTTTCTCCAAAACTCTTACATTTACACTGTAAAAAAATCATAAAAAAGCAGTTGCTGCTTTACATTTTTAAGGTTGTATTCAAATTAAATTACATTAAAGCGACTTGAATTTCATATAACTTAAAAAACAAGAATTACTCAACTTATTTTGATGAGTTAAAATAGTGTAAAAGCTTTTTTACAGAGTTTAATAACTTTATCTCCACATTTCTATAGCTTAATTTCTAATGCAAAACTGAATTGACATATATATGTGTTCATAAACTAAATAAAACATTTGAAATATTGTCACTACAAATATTTATTAATTTACATTGGAAAACGTCTCTACAAATATTTATCCAAGGCCTGAACTCATTCTAAATGCATGCAATATCTGCAAATAAATGTAATTTCATCGATTTTTAATGCAATTAATGAAATAATCTTCAATTTAAAGGTGCAATCACAATAGCGGAATTTCAACTAAATGTATGCACGTGAACATCTTTCACCCTCATGCAAAATCCCAATCGTGTGGATTCCTTTGTGATTTTGAATGACTTTAAAGGTGCTGTGTGTAGGATTGAACTATGTATTGCAGGTCAAGTTAAAAACATTGGAGAGGTTATTTCACCCGGACCCTCCTCCTCAGACTTGACGCAGGTTGCCAGATTAACGACATCAACAGAAACGAGTGCACATGATGATGAATGACATGCAATACGCTGTGTTTTACGCCAACTGGCAACCCGGTGCGCTGAAATACAATCGGGTAAACTGGCAGTGGGGGGGTTCACAAACCAGGAACGCATATTTTCAAAAGAGACTGTAGCATTGTTTTTCTGATAAACGAGTATATTAACTTACCATGTTTCTT
>CM050436.1:601996-614496 GCA_027564155.1 Gymnocypris eckloni scoliostomus
AATTTTTTTTAAAGAATATAATTATAATAGAGAGTGCTAGAGTTAGAGGGTCAAATAAAGATGTAAGAGATGTGTTTTTAGCCGATTCTTGAAGATGGTGAAGGACTCAGCTGCTCAGATTGAGACAGAAGGTCTGAACTGAAGGCTTTGAGAGGTCTTAAGAGACTTAAAGGGACAGTTCACCCACACATTTGAATTCTGTCATCATTTACTCATCCTCGAGTCTTTCCAAACCTGTATGAATGTGTTTGTTCTGAACACAAAGGAAGATATTCTGGAGAATGTGGGACACAGAGCAGTTTTCGTTTTCCAGTATTTATCATCAGTATTTACACGCTATGTGATAGTTTTTTACTAATAAATCTTTTGATATTTAAATCTTTTGATATTTTTGGAGCTTTTGGTGTTGCCGACTTTGCATTCCTCAATATGCTTCTACTTCTTTAGTCGAGCACCCATTTGAGATCGATGTGCGTGCTGTTTGCTCATTCTCTACTGTAATTTGAAGATACTACTTGAAGATCACTACTTTTTACAGAGTATATATAATATAAATGATATGAATATAAATATACACATGTGTGCATTTATATAAACATAATATACACACAGATATATTATTTTTATTGAATCATTTGACAGCACTAATTCAGTCAATCTTCATCTCGTTAGCCTGAATATAAATTTGCATGCAAGCCAGAGACACTCCGCCAGGGTTTTAACAACAAAGATCCACAGAGGACAAGAGAAAGACAATGAAGATAGTATTATGTTAAGTAAATCTACACAAGCCTCCAGTGACCTCTGCATCTGTGTGAATAAGCAAGACGAAAGAACGATTTTCAGCCATCTGTACAACTGCATATCAACTGAACATGAATGATCCAGCAGAGACCAAAGGATCTCCCCATAATTAAAAAGAAACTTAATATTCTACTCAATGTTTTTCCATCAAGCAACAACAACGTCTCTATGTCTTTGGCATCTTATGGGCTGTTACAGAACCGATAAGAGAGCATTGTGAAAGCGATGATGACGTGAAGTATGTTGGGAGAGCCCTGAGCGCAGGAGAGCGTATTGAAGCGTGAGGATCGCAGCAAATATAGGTCAGCTCCGCTCATACGGAGAGCTTATGAAGTTATCATACGCTCCCTCTGGCACGCTCTGCACATTAGCAGCCATCATAAGCTTTCAGAAAAGACTAAGTATTTTCATTAGTTCAGGGCCCGCTGTGGCTTTGTTTTTCAGATTTAGACTGACAGGGGAAAAAACATTATTTTTATGCGGATGACAATCAGATTTACCTGCCGATAAAAATAAATGACACCTCTGCTTTACACACTCTACGAGGTCAAACTTTGGCTATCCAATAACTTTTAACTCTAAATGACTCTAAGGGTTTATTCACACCAGGAAAGTCCGATAGCTCACTTGCTTTGGTCCGGATCAAAGGGAAAAAATGATACATTGTAGCTATTTTCAGCCGTTTTGGTTCCTTTTCAAACCACACTGTTTGCTCTGGTCCGAACAATGCTATTATGGTTATGGATATGATTTTATCCCTGGTCATCCTTTACTACATAGCTTGTATAAACCACTTCAGGTAATATATCACTTTTGAGAATGAAGCACAGATGCGGCTGGAAAATAAAGTCACCAAATGTCTATGAGGCTTTCCACCTCTTCAAGTTTGTCCGCGACCTGCCAAGCTAAAGTACAAACATTTCCTCATCCCATAATGCACAGCGCAGCTGACTACGGCAGCTGGTTTAGCCCAAAAATGCGCAGTTCTTTTTGCAGTTGGTCTGTTTGAGGTCAGATGAACCGCTCCAGGGTTCGTTTGAAAGCATGCCGAGACCACCTCTTCAAGAAGGTCTCGGTACGCTTGTTTGGTCCGCTTTTGGTGCACACCCGAGTGTGATTGCTGAGTTCTCACCAGCCCAAACGAACCGTACCAAGAGCGAAAACCAACTCTAGTGCGATTCAGCCCAACTAAATGAGGCAGGTGTGAAAGCACCCTAAGTCTCCATCTTGGTCCATCTGATAAATCTGAGTTTAAATAATTACGCCCTGGTTTTGTATTTCAAGGTGTGTATGTAACCTTGGTGTTCTCATTGAAAGTCGGCTAACATTAGATAAACATGTGTCCTCCGCCATTGCCTCTAGTTATTTTCCAGCTTCGTTCACTTTCTAATATAAAGCATTTTCTGTCTGAAAAGTCTCTTGAGACAGTTATCAACGCTTCTATATCTTTGCGTTTGGATTATTGTAATTCTCTGGTTTACGTTATCTCCAAGTCTCAGGTAGGTCAACTTTAACTGGTTCAAAATGCTGCAGCTACATTTCTTAAAAATGAGTGTGAAACAAATATGACCACGCCACCCCATTTTGCAAGCCCTGCATTGACTTCCAGTCCACTTCAGTATTAACTTCAATATTCTTCTATTTGTGTATAAATGCCTAAATAATCATAAACTCTCTGACTGTGTCTCTATAACCATCCAAGAAGTTTAAGATCTGGCAACCTTAACACATAAGGTCAATTTAAAGACCAATTAAAGAAAAGGTTAGTAATAAACTTAAGGAAACACAATATATCATTATGCTCCGTAAATGTACATTTGAATACGAGTTGTATTAGTAACAGTTTAGCAACAGCTTTACATTGCTTTTTAACAGATTTTACATAAAAAGATGGTATGTTTTCCCAAGCAAGTGTTTAAAGATTCCCGAATCAAGAACTTATACATAAGAAGTCTTGTTTTCTGTCAAAGTGATTAAAACAAGAACAATATCTGCCAATGAGGTCAGAAAAAATCGACTTCATTAAAAAGTAAAACACATTTTCACACCCCACTGATATTTTTCCCTTGTTTTAGGCATAAACTCATTTCATTCAATTTCTCAGAAAAGACAAACCTCAGCTATCCACATTTGCACCTCAGGTCAATGTGTCTTGATTTAAGGCTGTTTAGGTATCTGCATCCAACGTTTAATTTAATGCCAAGACTTTCTGCTTCAATTTAAGACTGTCTTTAATAAGTAGCTTTCTATAAAAACATGTGCCCAGTGAGATAGCAAGGTAAATGTGTGTTTGTTTGGATCTGCAAATGCATTTACCAAGCCACGACTGTCCCAGAGTGCCCAGGGTAAACACCAGCCTGCGTCTCGGGCCTGTTTGATGAACCTCAACCCTGACCATCAATCCCAACCTCACATCCAATAAAGGCCAAAGCACTGCATCAGCGATCTCATAAATCACTCTCATAATTAACAGTGTGGTATCAGATCTATAATAGTGCAACAGGGAACTTATGCAGTCCATCTTCTGTTCTGGCATAATTATGATGGTGCAAAACTATAATAATGAACTCATCATGTTATATTTTATACTGTAGTTCGTGCCATCCAGGGGTGCGTTTCCCAAAAGCATCGTTAGTTAACTATGGTCGTTAGCTCCATTGAACTCTATTGGGAATGACGGAACCATAGTTGTTTTTGGGAAACGCACCACAGATTAATTCATAACACCTTCTATATAAACACTAGGCCTGATTATTGAAATATGGCATTAGTTCACCAATCCAGCACTTCTGAAGTGCATATGATATGACAAAAGTATTTATGATTGAGTTATTCTTGGAGCATGCATAATCAAATTACACAAAACCGAGCGCTTGACACAAAGTGTTAAAGCTGTATTGTCATCAAAATTAAACAAAGCTATAAATCTATCAATGAATAAATCAGCATAAATTCTGATCTAATAAGCATTTCCATATCTGATAGTGTTAGTGGTTATAAAATATCTTTGGTTGAGTCTCATGGCTCAGATTCTCAGAACCAGTAGCACAATAATGTACTGTATATAGCCCATGTGTTATTCAGATGTGTCTTGTGGAGGTGTGTAAACAACAGCATTATGCTCAGATGCATGTCAGCATCACTTCGTGATTGGAGGGAAGAGAGGAATGACACCAGAGAGAAAGAGATCCACTGGCACCAGTCGCATTGGAATTGAACACAGGGAACACACACACTCGAGATTGATCAAACGACATCTCTGAACACACACGCGCGCGCGCGGACAATAAAGCTCAAACACACCTACCTGGGTCAGTACGAGCTGTCTGTGAATCATACTCCAACTCCAAGCGCGATCCTAAAAGCCAAACGCGATAATCCCGAAATCCATGAGAGCAGCAGAACGCAGCGCGCGGCGCGATGAACGCCACTATCTCCCGCATCAGCACCGCGGACAGCAGCCAATCAGCAGCCGGCGTTTCCGCAGCGCGCCGCTGTGACCCCGCCTCCTGCCTGACTCCTCCCACAAAACATCATCTATTATATTCACTGCCAAGATAAAATGTTCCTGGAAGTAATTATTTTATTTCTTTATGTATGTTTTCATATTTTACATATTGTAGTCTGTTTAATATTTGTCTATACAATATGTTGGAATGACTGCTGTTATGTTCATTGGCTGTAATATGACTGTCATTAAAAAAATAAAATAAAAAAAAATTGTTTCTGGAAGTCCCCAAAGCAAGCACATTTATTATAAAAACGCCAGTAATAATAATATTATTATCAAAATCATTCATTATTAACAGTTCGAATTTATAATTTACAATTTTTGTAGTATTCCATGCTATTAATTGACTTTTATAGTTAAATAAATACATAATTAAATAAATAGTTTCATTTACAAAAAAACAAATTTTGAATTCCCAATTCTGTTCCTGCATGGATCATAGTTACATATTTACATAACAAAAAGTACATATTTAATTTTTCTGCATAACGACAGGAAGAAAAATGAAGGATTTTATTCAATTTCTCAACTGTTATTGTACTGCTGCATTACTGTTGCAGTCATGGTAAATGTGCGTTAGTCAGATTACAATCTAACATCAGGTCCCAAACCTGCCCCCTGCAGCGTCACAGTTAAGTTAGACTGCTTGTATGCTGCACTGTGGGACTTCTACATCTCTATCGCCTTCTGAGCTTGGAACATCATATTGCACGTGATGTAACAACCACTACAGAATACATCTGATGGTTTGAGGAGTCCCATGATAACCGTGTATAGCCATATCAGAGCAGATCTGGCATGCTGCATATATATATATATAGCACCAGGTAAAACAGATGGCATCAGAACGAGCGAGGAAGAGAGAGAGAGAGAGGGAAATAAAGATAAACCAATGGGATGAAGGGAGCTATTGGTGATATTGTGTATGGCATGCATAAAGAATGGTGAATATAGGTTTTTTATGTCCCAGATTACAAAGTGACCTGTCCCAGATTATTTTTGGCACAAAAACACTAATATGTGTGGCATGTCTCCTCTGGGCATAATATCTACATTATTTCTTCTGGTGTGGTTAGAAAACATCTTCGGGATGTCAGAATGTATAATGTGTTAGATATCAAAATAAATCAAAATTCAATCAAATCAAATAAGTCGTAGTGATTCTTAGTAAAGCAACAACACCATTTTGAACACTTATTCTTTTCTGAAATGTATAACTCAGAAATTGAATTATATTGTTTTTAACTGAAAAACTTATAATAAGTGTTTTCTGAATCTGAAAGAGTTAAATGAAGTATGTGTAATGTTTTCTACTCTATATAAGTGCCAGGTGCTTTAGCACGCCTCATATAATGTGTATAAATGTCATTTGCTGAATATGATACGTATAAAAGGTTAAGTGCTGGAACAGAGCTCAGTGCATAGTGTGCTATTATACACTTTCCCTGCTCTAATAGAGTTTAATAGAATTGACTGTCTCAGGTATTTGAGCTCAGTGAACGCTGATTATGACTGTCAAAGAATAGACCTGTATTTACACGTTTCATATCACTGACTTTGATCCACAGAATTACCATATTGTTCAGATATCTTATGAACGAGGACATTTCCCAGCAACATGCTGTTTCTCATGAATTATAGTCTGTTCACACTTTATTCTGAACTGATCGTGACTTATTAAACCAATGCATCTGAAATTATTAGTGACCTTATATCCGACATGCATATGAAGTATTAGTGAGACTATATGTCATTTCTGTAAACCAACCAAGACATATCTATCTATCTATCTATCTATCTATCTGTCTATCTATCTATCTATCTATCTATCTATCTATCTATCTATCTATCTATCTATCTATTTATCTGTCTATCTGTCTATCTGTCTATCTGTCTATCTGTCTGTCTATCTGTCTATCTATCTATCTATCTATCTATCTATCTGTCTGTCTGTCTGTCTGTCTGTCTGTCTGTCTGTCTGTCTATCTATCTATCTATCTATCTATCTATCTATCTATCTATTCTGTCTGTCTGTCTGTCTGTCTGTCTGTCTGTCTGTCTGTCTGTCTGTCTGTCTATCTATCTATCTATCTATCTATCTATCCATCTATCCATCTCTATCCATCTGTCCGATCTGTCAGTCCGTCCTCTATCTGTCTATCTATCTATCCATCTATCCATCTGTCCATCTGTCCGTCCATCTGTCTGTCTATCTATCTATCTGTCTGTCTGTCCGTCCGTCCGTCCGTCCGTCCATCCATCCATCCATCCATCCATCCATCCATCCATCCATCCATCTATATGATGTAAAAGAGCTGTCATAATGATGTTACTGAAAGAACCAATAACTAAAAAAAAGTGCAACATAGACCTCTAGTGGTCATATTTGACTATTACAGCATAAATATAAATTACATGTTGTCAAGATTTTTTTTTTTTCTACTAGTTAATTATTTCTGCAATAGAAACACTAATAAATACATAAACAAATAACAGAAATGTTAAAACTGAATTATGGCTAAAATCAGAGCACCTTAGTTCATGAGATTTTCCATGCATAAATTCAGACTGCATCATGCCAGAAATATTGGACACTGTTTTACCATGAATCAGTAATAAGTGTTACATCTGAACTGATGCATACTGTCCACAGCTTCTATACAATACAGTCTACTTACCTCTGCCATTAATGAATGCAGCAGGGGAAAGACATTTGTAGAAAAATAAAGACTTGTGTCATTTTGCTTTTAAGATTGCTCTTCTAAGTTGAAAATGTATCACATATGTATTTTTATTATAGAAATAAGTAATGCACTCTCAGAAAAAGGGTACTATGCTGTCACTAGGGGCAGTATAAGGTACAAAAGCTGCTAATATGTACATTTTAGGCATACTAACATGCACTTTCAAAATACTAGTACAGCTTTAAGGTACTAATATTCACAATTTAGGGGTAAATAACATACGCAGATTTACCATTTAGCTTTAGGGTATCAGCACTGTACCTATTTTTGAGAAACATCCCATTGCACAAAAACAAATAAGAAAAATGTAACCGTAATTTTTGTTACAACAGTGCATTATATGATATAATATTGAGTGAAATCTGTAGAGCCTCATTAGTAGGGCATGCATGCACTGATATATGCAGGTTATTCAGAGAAGATGCCCAGAAAGACACCTCAGCTACTGCAAACAAAAGTGGATGTTTTCTGTTTAAACTTGATTTATACATTACACAATTCACATATTAGTATGGATGTTTACTATTGCTCATATCTAGGTGGGATGCACTAATAGCCTGCTTCATTTCTCTGCCGATTATTCAGAATGACATCTGCTGATACCAATACTAATAGTTTGGATTTCTTCCCAAGTAATAAACTATACAGTGAACTTTCTCATTCAAGAGCATCCAAACATCATCTATAGCTTGAATGGTGTGATAAAATGGACTGAATTGGAGAGCTGAGCCTTTTTATCAGAAGAAACAAAGCACAGAGCTCTTTTGGATTAGAGGCGTGCAATAAATAGTGTTTGTTTGTAAAAACCATTGACCTGGCAACCCTGTGTGTTTCAATAGAATAGAGTCAAATATAATCGGCATTAACGACGCTATTTATTTATTTGTATACTGCGTCAACGTGAGATTGTTAATGCCTTTTTCCGTGTTAACTTTGGCAACCGTAAATTCTACACAGTTTTTCTTTTCTTGTCTGATATGTTTCCCATCCCTTTTGGTTGACAAGATAAAATTGGTTTTGATATTTAGCTGTTTTTAAACAACCGATACCGATTATCGGCCGACACATCGGTTGCACTTTATTTGACAGTACGTGTACTTACTGTAATATAAGGTAACTACATGGGGTAGGGTTATGTTTAGGGGTAGGTTCAGGGTTAGTACTAGGTATAGTAATTACTTTAATAAGTACATAGTATGTACACGAGGAACAGGACTGTAAAATACTGTGATACCGATACACCGATGCATAATACACTAGTCTGAAAAGCAGCCACAGTAGTCCGAAAGAGTCATGCTGTAAAACCTCTCAAATGGAGACAGCACTCTGTAAGGTACACTAAAAAAGAGAAAGACTGACAGGAAGACAAACGACAGGCGGCCGTGTCGTAGGTGAGCAGAAACAGTGGGCTAGTTGTTCCCTCCCTGCTGTCAAATACATTAGATTGTGACTGTTGTAGGGAGCAACGCCGGATTGTACCCAACAAGTCCACTAGAGAGCAGTCTGGTCATGCAAGACACTCCCCATGTGTTTCTTTCTTCCTCTGCTTCAGCATTTCCTCTCCTCGTCAAACTCTTTAGTAATGCAAAGGAGTGTTGTGTTTTCCACAAGTGCCGCTGGACCAGAACAGAACCCCTTCTGTCCTCGAGGGGAGAGAAGAAAACACGGGAGCCGGTCTCATCCTCGACTATTACATCATCAAGCGCGTGCTTTCAATAGCACATCACAGCCCCTGCTGCGCGCGTGAGAAGCAGAATCAAAGTGCCTCCTCTCACATCAAAGAGGCTTCGTCTCATTCAGGCACAACGACTGGAACATTTCTGTTCTTCAGAAGAGACGACTTCAAAAACAGCTGGGCTGAACTTTCCCTCCACTCCTGCAGGAGATCAGCTCCAAACAGAGCATCCCATGAATCATGAATCTGATGCAGCGAGCTGTATTTGTATCTAGCATGTTCCCTTTCCAGGTAGCGTGTCTGTTAAAACATCATCCCACCTCCTAAGGTGCAACTAGAGAGAGACAATAGGCTACTCTTTTAATTACCACACAGGAGACCCACACTGTGCACGTTATTTATTGGCAGCACGAAGTGCAAAGAGCATAGTTTATTAGCGATGGATACTATTTACAATAAGCGAACGATTTAACGATATGCTATTAACACTAAGTGCAAATAACTATATATTTACACTGTTAAAATAGCAAGAATTTCTGCTATTTATACTACTTATTGAAAATAGTGGCAATTATCTGCACCTCAGTATTGTAGTACATTATAAAACAGTACGCAATAATAACATATTGAGTGTAAATTATAGTTTTGATTCAAATTAGGCTATTAAATGGATGCCACCTTATATACAATCAATATGGACAATAAAGCCCTCCCTACACCTACCCGATTTTTCTTTTATGATTTCCTTCAGTTTTATTAAAATAAATGCATTTGTGATGTGATATGAGATTTGAAAAGTGAGAAAAAAGTTCGCCAAAAGGTGGATTCGAACTCGGGGTCGATCGCATCAAATGATTACCGATTCGTACGTATTTTACGAGGTGGCTAATTTCGTACGAATTCATACAATTTTTGCTAAATCATATGTATTTTATGAGTTGCCAATTCGTATGAATTTGGACGCATTACCTACACCTAACCCCGCCCCTAAACCGACCCGTCACTGGGGTTTACACAAATCATACTAAATCGAAGGAATTAGCCACCTCGTAAAATATGTAAGATAGCGTTGGCTTTACCATCTGCTCCACTGAAACTGATGCTGATTGAGTGTCTTTGTGCAGTCTTGATTATTGAAATCACACGTTAGTGGGCGGAGCTTGTGAAACAGCCTCTGCCAACAACAAGGGCTATTACACTATGTGTTATCTATTCAGGCTATTTACGTGCCAACATAATTACGAGGAGTCACACCTGCCTTTTTATTCAATTACAGCAGATGTGATGTTTTTAGAGCTCTTTTATGTGAACACTGCAGATGTCACCCTCCTATTATGTTTGGAAACCAGCATTGATCACAGATACAGACTCAAGCGCAGCATATAAACAGCAGTTTTGGATCGCATTCATAACAGAAACAGTAGTAGTAATAAGTGACATTTACTTCATTTGTCTTTCCCAGGTTTTTGCGTGCAGAATTTAAGTATGGGATTAAGTTACATCTAAGTTAGCCTATGCACAATTAGCAAAGGAAATAAGTGCATGTGGCCAGTTAAAGTTTGATGAGTAATCTCTACTTAATTATTTTAAGTGTACTCAAGTACATTTCACTCAGTCACGCTTTTCATACTATACTCAGAAAATATAGCACTGAAAAAAAACAACAACAACATGCTATCAAAGCATGTGCACGATACACCATGACAGTGTTTGAGTATGAATGGGACACTTTGAGTAGAAAATGAACTCTAGGTGTCACAAACCAGAAAGTTACTTAACCTAACAACAAAAACATCCATAAAACAGTGTAATAAAACTCAAAATCTGTGAACACTTTAACCTTATTAATTATGCATGCCCAAATGCATGATGGGATCAATGGGATCATGACTTTGATTTATTTAAAATATTTCAAGTAAAATATACTTATGAGCTCAAACCTTAAATTGAGTACTAATATTGAATTTACATTTGTTTTTATTCTTGCCTGAACTAAATTATTTAATATAGAAATAGCATTTGTTTTTCTGTAGTATTTACTTCAAAATATTGGCCAAAATGAACCAGCTTGATATGCAGCTAAAACAGAAAGTTGTTTTAGAGACTTTTGCATGCATAATAAATCATGTATAATGAAAAGGGTTATTTCTGATGTCACATTGACTTTGAGATGGAGACTGAATAGCAGGCTTATTTTTTATGTATGTATTTATTTTCACTTTATCTGTGAAGTCCACAGGCCACAGCTGGAGCAGATCAGAAATCAGCATCTCTCTCTCATATAAGCAGCTGCTGATTCAACACTGACCATCAGCTCAGTGCGCTGCGAGTAATGTTGATGATGATAGTGATCATAGTGATCTGTGTGCATGCAAACACCTGCCTCATTCTCTCCATGCATCACCTCCATCGCACCTATAAGGGCTATAAGCCTATGTATGTGAAATCATCATGGAAATTATGCTTCCGATGACTACAAAAATACAAATCTGCTTGCCCAAAACTCTATATTTAAACAACACAACAGCTCTAATATCCACTGCTATTGATCTCGGCATGTATTAATAATATATGCTTCATGATGTTGTAACTGAACAGTTCTAGTTGAACCTTTCGCTCTTTCGATTCATCTCAGTTGTCCCTTTGAAAGCTTCAGCTTCAGGTCACAGAATCCCATTGCGGTGGGTTTAGTCCGACCGCAGGTGCTACAATATAAGATGCACACTAATGTGCCGATTAGTGAATCGCTAAACCACGTAACCTCGTCTGAATCATCGTGGCACTTACACAAAATAATAAAGAAGCATGTTTGCATGTGCATACATCCACCTGAGGACACACACACACACACACACAGATGCAGATCCGTGCATGCTCTCAGCATTAGAAGAATTAGTTTGGCAGGAGAAGCACGACCTGTTTGCTCTTCATTAGTGGCTCTGAGGGAAGCGGCTGTACATCACCGGACGTCTGCAGATTGGCTGGAATGGATCTCTCTGTGTGGCTCAGTGGGAGCTTTATGAGCTCATCTAACATGCTGGACACACACGGCTGATGCATGGCTCTGTGGACCCTCCCGGCTGCTTTAATATTGATTATGGAGCGGACCACATGCTTGAAGCGCTGGGATCTCAGATGAGGGATAAGAGGAGTCCTCGCAGCCGATACATCCTCTGCTCTTCATTGGATTTTTATTGCCATCATTTTTCACATATTTAGACTTGTTATATTTATGGAAAATGCTATTTAGGCCTACTCACAGTCATAATTATTCAGACTGATAGATCGTGGCTGGAATATGCAATGGGAAAACCGACAAGACAAAAAATCATCCAGGAATAAGGAATATCCAAAGGAACAACCAATGCCTGTAATAATCATTTATAATTTTACATTCAACAAGGTCCAAAAAACACGGATCTTGCGGCCAGCGTGATATGAGCGAGACTTTCCCACACTTTGGAAAGCTAGTCAGTATGAAAAATAGAGAGGAAAATGTTCATGCTAATATAATAATAATGGCAAAATATGTTGCAGGGCATTATTATCCATCTGCAGACATACATTGTGTTTGGCATAATTGCATTAAAATATATTATATTAATCATTTTGAAATTGAATTATTTGCTGTGTTTAGTAGTGACAGTAATTGGGTTGAAAAGCGTAGATCATGGCTGGCATTCAACAACAACAATAATAATAATAATTATTATTATTTTATTACATTTTTTTTTTCAAATTGACTATCAGGTGTTTACACAAATGT